>JAPKLW010000809.1:105113-276302 GCA_026898455.1 Plectranthus barbatus | reverse complement strand
TTCTCACAGAGAGACATATTCTTTGACCCGAATATAATGTCATCGACGTATATCTGCACCATTAGCATATCATCAGCATCCTTGATGATGAAGAGAGTCCTGTCGATCTTCCCTTTCCTAAATCCATTACTGATTAGGAATTGTGACAACGTCTCGTACCAAGCCCTGGGCGCCTGTTTCAATCCATACAGGGCCTTTCTCAGCTTGTACACTTTGGTGCCTATTTCAAAGCCTGGAGGTTGTTCGACATATACTTCCTCCTTTAGCTCGCCATTCAAGAAGGCGCTCTTCACGTCCATTTGGAATACCGTGAACCCATGATACGCTGCATACGCAAGGAACAGCCGTATCGCCTCCATTCTTGCAACTGGTGCGAAGGTCTCGTCGAAGTCGATGCCTTCACATTGCTTATAACCTTTGGCGACTAAACGAGCATTATTTCTGATTACTATGCCATTCTCATCTCGCTTGTTCTTGAAAACCCACTTGGTACCAATCACAGACTGATGTGATGGTCTCTCCACCAAGTCCCAAACATTGTTGCGAGTGAATTCCGCAAGCTCTTCTTGCATGGCATTAATCCAATCGGCAGATTCTAGCGCAACTCCTATGGAAGTAGGTTCCATTTGAGAAATGAAACAAATTAGGAGCGCACTGCCGTGTCGAGTCTGAACAGAAACTTCTGGATCACCGAGAATAGCATCGGGTGGGTGATTTCTCAGCCATTTAGGAAGATGAGAATCTGCTGGCGTTGGTTCTTCTGTCCTTACGACTGGTGCTTCCTGAACTTCACCAGTCGGAGCAGCAATTGCAACTGGTGGCTGACCTTCACCAGTCGGAACAGTATCTTCGTCAGCTTCACTCTCTGACTGATCTCCTGATCCTTCTCTGATATTTGCATCGTCAGCTGGTCCATCCACTCCAGCTGGTTCACCGTCTTCTGGCTCAAAAATTCCAGACGGTATTCCCCCTGGATTATTGCCAGTTCCACTCAGGGAGATTGAGTGTAAGGTCTCAGCAAGGTCAATTGCATCACCGACCCTCCCGGTTTGCTGATGGGCAACCGAGGATACTGGTTGTGAAGATGATCCAGTCATAGGTCTAGTCAAACCAGTTGGTTGAGCATTGGAAGAATTCCTGCCCAACTGATCAACGACATCATTGGCCTCAGGAACATCTTCAGCCAGTTGTCGTAATGTCCTGCGCACTAGAGTAGCTTCATCAAAAACAACATTGCATGTTATTTCCACAAGCTTGGTGGTCTTGTTAAATACTCTATAGCCCTTGTGAGAGGGATGTCCATATCCAACAAGGACACCCTCATCAGCTTTAGGCGAAAAAGCATTTAACTTCGACTTACCATTATTATGGACATAACATGGTGAACCGAAAGCACGAAGATGATCTAGAGAAGGCTTACGACCAAAATAAACTTCGTAGGGAGTTTTCTTGAGTCTGTCGTTGATCCCGCTTCTATTCTGAGTATAGCAAGCCGTCACCAACGCTTCTCCCCAAAAACTCTGTCCTAAGCCGGATTCTGCCAGCATGGACCGGACCGCTTCTTTCAGCGTCCTGTTCCTACGTTCTGCCAGTCCATTCTGCTGCGGTTGCCTTGGTGCAGATCTTTCATGCTTAATGCCGGCTTCCGCGCAAAAATCCATCAGCAGACTGTTGCAGAATTCCGTCCCATTGTCTGACCGTATCCGCTTTACTGTAGCTTCTCTCTGTTTCTGTGCTTTGACAATCAAATCTGGAAGAATGACTTTTACTTCATCCTTGGATCTGAGAAGCTTTACCCAGGTATAGCGCGAGTAGTCATCGACTACCACCAGCGAATAACGTCTTCCTCCAATGGTTTGAGGTGCTACTGGTCCAAAGAGGTCCATATGTAGCAATTCGAGTACCCGACTGGTACTGGGGCTTACTGGCGACTGGTTCTTGAAGGACTTCTTAGTTTGCTTGCCATGCTGGCATGCTTTGCAAATCCCTTCCTTCTTGAATCCTCCCTTGGGAAGACCTTCCACAAGATCATGCTTGGCCAGGTAGTTGATGGTTCTGAAATTCAGATGACTCAACCTTTTGTGCCACAGCCAGTTAGCTTCCATAGAACTGGTGGCCACGAAGCATGAATCTGTCTTCCAGCTTTGCCAGTCAACGGTATACAGTCCTCCGTTCCGAATACCTCTCAGCTTGATCTCGCCAGTCTTCTCATCCTTGATCTGGCACTCTGATTTCCCAAAGTGAACAGTGTAACCACTGTCGCATAGCTGACTGATACTCAGGAGGTTGTGCTTGAGAGAGGTAACAAGGGATACATTTATAATTCTGACATCGTCCTTCTCGATGCAGCCCTTGCTAATAACTCTGCCCTTAGAGTTATCACCGAAAATAACTGGAGGTCCTTTGACCTTGACGAGATCTGCAAACAGATCCTCTTCACCAGTCATGTGAGCTGAACACCCACTATCTAAGATCCACTCTCTCGACCTCTGAAGCTGTGTTGCATGATCCTGTACCTGCAAGAAAGAAATGGAATTCATTTAGGTCCCCGATCATCTGCGGGTCCTGCAGGGTTAGATCGCTGAATGATTCCTTTCGGAATCCAGACTTTAGTGATTTTCAGCTTGGTTTTACCCTTGCTGACATCATCAGTAGCCTTTCCCTTCCTTTTGAAATAATGCATGAGATTGGTTTGGGAAGGTGTGGCTGTGTGTGTATCTCCTTTGGAAGTACGCTTCCACTGAGAGCTTAGGAAATGTTTTTCCGGTACATTGTGTTGCCTTCGTGGTCTCTGGAAGTGTGGACCACCATGGCTAGCCTTCACAGCCCTTTGAGAAAACTTGTGATTGGGCTCAGGCCTCCGATAGGTATTCCTCCTATCAGGTATTGTCCTCCTCTCAGAGTTACTCTGAGATTTGGATCCCTTGTAAGTATGCTGGTAACTGGCATACTTACGAGGTTGTGCGTGGATTCTCTTGACAGCTGGTGCTGGCTGTCGGATTCCACTGGCAGCTGACGCTGACTTCATTGCCTTTGAATTATTCGGCTTAGTCTGCGTCTTAGGGTGTGCTGGCGTCCTGTCAGCAGAGGATTTTGCCAGTTGAGGTTTTTGTCGTGATGACTCACCTATGTATCTGGTCTTATTATTCCTGTGCTGATCAGCCATACGGGACTGACTGGTATTACCAGCTGGTGCTGATGCATTTACCAGTTTGCCCTTACCCTTATGAGCTGTGAGTTCGGGTTGGTTTATGCTCAAATCTTTTTCAAATCCCAACCCGGATTTATCAGTAGGCTTTCTCCAATGAGATAGAGCCTTTTCCAAATCCTTGGAGCCTTTATTCAAAAAATTTATTTTATTTTCTTGCTCCAGAACGATGTTGTGAAAATTATCTCGCTCAGTTTTTGCAATTTGAAAATTTTGGAGCAATTCAAAGTGGGTCTTTTTTAGAGTGGCTAGCTCTTCACCGATTGACCTCGATTTTTCAATCTCATTGGTCAAAATAGATATCTGATTTTTTAGCGAGGTGTTTTCGCTAGCCAAGATATTCTTAATTTCGTAAAATTTAAGAAATTCTTCCTGAAGAATATCTATTGTGACAACCTCTGAGTCGGAGCAATGCGACTCAGAATCGTCTAGAATGTGTGGAGACATGATATGCAATGAGGGAACAGATTGTACCTCATCATCAGCAGCAAGTTCTCGTTCTGCCTCACTGTCAGCACATTCTTCATGTGCTTCTTCTCCAAAAGCAACCATCAGCGCTAGTAGCGCTTCCTCTTCTGATTCTTCGTCTGACGCATACTCTCCATCGTCGTAATCAGGAATATCAGGAACCTCTGTCCTGGTCAGCATCGCCTTGGCAACGGCCTTCGATGCACGCTCTTCAAAGAGCTTCTTCAGCCTTTCCCGCTCTTCTCTATCCACTTGTGGACATTCAAATTTGAGATGGTCAGGGGATTGGCACTGATAACATGCGCGGGGAGCTCTCTTGACGAATTTTCCATCAGATGAGCTGAGAGAAGCTCCCTGTTTCGCCTTGGCTTTCTCCAGAAGAACAGCCAATCTCTTCATTTGTTGCTCAAGATCTGCGATAGAGCTCTCGCTGCCTTTTGAGTTAGATCCCGATGGGGATGGGATCTCTTTCTGCTGGTTGTGCGGCCCAGCAGGTCTGTCAGTGTGGAAAGGCTTCTTGTGCTTCCACTTGAAATCCCTCTTGACGAAGTAGGCTTCGTCTTGTGCTTTGATGCTGGGAGATCCAACGGTCCGAATGGCTTCATTTTTGTTTACCATTTGGATATCCCACTCATGTGCTTGGAGCTGAGCAAATAGCTCCTTGGGAGTCATCTTGGATAGATCCTTCTCCTTAAGAGATGTGGTCTTCACAAACCAGTCCTCCTTGGGCATCTTTGATAGGATCTTCGCATTCAGCTCTGCATTCGAGTACTCCTTGTCCAAAGACTTCAGCTCGCTGACTATGGCATAGAATCTAGCCTCCATCTCCTTGATGGTTTCTCCAGTCAGCATCTGGAATGACTCGTACTTGTCCACCGCAACTTGCAACTTGTTGCGTTTCATCTGATCTGTCTCCGTACAGAGACTATCAATGTAGTCCCAGACATCCTTGGCAGCGTCAAATTGGAGGGCTTCCTCCATCAGCGGTTCTGGGAGAGATGATAGGATTATATCGAGGGCAACGGAGTCCAGCTGATTCCGCCTCCTGTCTTCAGCGTTCTATTCTTCTGGGGGCTTTGGGATCTCAGCAGCTGGTTGATCTCCTAACTGGTGCCTCGTCTTGGTGATCTCGATCGGCCCTTTCTCCAGCACGTCTTTCATCTCCGGATGGACGCTTTTCAGCTGGATGAACGACCTCTTTTGCCATATATCATGCTTCTCCGGTTTATAGTTCCTCAGCTTCGGGACATTCATCTTGTGTACCTGAGCTAATCAACAGACAGAAAGAGTAGAGTGCAAGGAAACTTGGATCTCGGTCCTAAGCGACTCAGTGTACGACCAGTCTAGAAAGACCGACCGCGCCTGATACCACTTGATGGTCCCAGTTTTTCAAAGTATATACGTTACGCAGCGGAAATAAAGTTAATTGTTTCTTGCACGCTACTTACACTCAGCTGACAACTGGCAACTGGTCAGCTGGTGCTGGTTACTAAGTACGCAGCTGACAACTGGTGACTGGTCAGCTGGTGATTCAATACTTAGAATAATTTAGCCTTGTTTGCACAATTATATCAGTTTCAGAATATACACCAGCACTTGAGTGCTGGGTTTAAAATCAGAATGTAATGCAGAAAACTGATAAATGACAAAAGGATTTATAGTGGTTCGATCAATCGATCTACGTCCACTCTCCAGTCGAAGCACTGGAAATTTCACTATGAGCAATCGGTTACAGGTTGCCTACGATCTATCTCTAGCTGGTGAATGCCTTGTCCACCAGTTCACTAGATCAACCGCTCCCGGTCCTGGTTTCCTCTTTAGCTCTCTTCTGCTGATGGAGTGCGAGCACGTCACTTCAACCTCCACAGCGATTTGGGTGTTTAGTTCTCCCAAGAACGTAAATCCTTTTGCGGCAAGGTTCGCCCTTAATAACTCAAGTGCTAGAATGCACAGGAGCTGCTGTGAACTTCCTCAAAGAGAAAGAACACCAAATGAGATCTTTAACTTACAAGCTTAAAGCTTGAAGTCTCGTGTTTGATAAATCAACACACGGAAAGCCTTAGGAAAGGCCTCGAAAGTACTTTATGCGCTCTTGCAATAACTTCAGTTCTTTCGGTGGTTGAGCAGATGAGTGTAATCTTTAAATCATTCGCTCGTGGAATCTAATCAACCGAGAGTTTGAATGTTGGTGGTTGCGACGTATTTATAGCCGCAGGAACCGATTCAAACTTTCTAGCCGTTTGGACACATCCGGAAAGATGTCAGACCTCGGATGTCCTTCTGACGGCGGCAGGTATGTTTTTCCGGAAGGAACCATACCTTTGACCGCTTTATCTGACACAGATCTCTTTGTGTCAGAACGGCTCTTTAAGTCAGTCCGAGGAATAAGACTGGCGTCTTGTGACTGATAGACTTTAAGTTATCCTTCCTTAAAGTCATCCTTTGTCAGTCGATACCTCAGAGAATCTTCTTCTTGTCTCTACGGCGCTGGGAGAGAGAATCTGGGATTCTGCTGGTAACATCTGACTGGTAGATCATACTGGTGATCTTGTACTGGCAGTCTCTGCTGGTGACTTGCCCTGGCATCATCAAAGTCTACCAAAAGTCTGGATGTTAACTCTTCTCGGAATCTCCCATGACTGGTGAATTCACCGCTGGTGAATAGTGTAAGTAGGAACACGTATTCTCCTGGTAAGATTTGTCAGCCGCCTGCTGATGGAACTCTTCCCAACTGGTGAACAGTAGCCAGTCATAAGCGCTTGTCACCGCTGGTGAACAGTGTCAGCGCGAGTCTTTGTCAGCCGCCTGCTGATGGAACTTTTTCCCAACTGGTGAACAGTAGCCAGTGGTAATCGTTACTCATGCTGGTGAACAGTGTCAGCATGAGTCTTGATCAGCTGCGACTTACAACTCAATAGATCTAAACAGGACTTTACATTTAAGACCAGATCTATGTAGAGACAACTGACGCTGGTAGGACTTAGGATTTGATCCACCAAAACTATAATCTAAACAAGTAAGCTACTGGGAAGGGAAACCTTAGACAGATTTCCCAACAGCGTCGCCAGGGTCAAATCATCAAACCAAGAGCAATAATGGCCGAACTTCAACGAACTTTTGGGATTCGGGCGAGCTATGGTGTTGCATTGCGATCCAGAAATGCAGCCATTTCCCTGATGTATGGCAGCATAGCGGATTCTTATAAGCTCTTGCCTAGATATCTCGAGGTGCTTCGGCAGTACAATCCAGGCACGATGACAGATCTGGATATTGAGAATGATGGAACATTCCGACATTGCTTTGTTGCACTCGGTGTGTCCAGGTTAGCTTTCAACAATAATTTGTTAAGACAAGTCATTGTCATTGATGCCACGCACTTGAAGGGCAGAAGCAAAGGCATCTTATTGGTTGTTGTTACGAAAGATGGAAATGAAAATGTTTTTCCATTGGCACTTGGTGTTGGCACATGCGCTCTGTGCTGCGTCTCCTCTCAGTAGAACGACGACCGACACTCTGTCTCCTCTCATCAGTCCGACGATCTGTGCCAATATGAAACTGCTCTGGGACAACTAAATCAGTATCTCTACGAACCTCTCTGTCTACTGATGTGCTAGGTCTAGTAGAGTGGTGGGAAGTACTGGGCCTAGTAGAGTGGTGGGAAGTACTTGGCCTAGTAGAGTGGTGGGAAGTACTTGGCCTAGTAGAGTGGTGGGAAGTACTGGGCCTCTGCTCGGGATTGTCCATCTGTATCCCTCGCCCAACTGACCTTTCTCTAGCATCAGTACGGTTACCACATCGCGCTGAGTTGATCATCTCTGTGACTACTCGGGTAACATGAGGAATAACTCTATCTGTCAATGCATTGTTCACTGCAACGTCAACCGCCCTATGAACCGCAGCATCAACTGCCTCAGTAACTATATTCCGAAGCCTATCCATAAAGGAACGAGATGGCCGGAATCTCCTAGACTCACTTAACTCTCCACTAGATGAAGTCATATCCCTCCTCGAACGAGTGCGCCTATGTGATGCTCTCGAGCTCTGCCCTTGAGAATGAGATTGTGCCCCAAAACCTCCCTGATCACCACCCTGATCACCGTGATCACATCCCTCATCACCCCCATCACCACCCTGATCACGACCCTCATCACCACCCTGATCACGACCCTCATCACCACCCCTTTGTCCTCCAGACCCCTGTCCTATAGAAATGCTCTGTGATCGAAGATCACCTCTCTGTCCAACAGGACGTACTGGATTTTCTGGTCGTCGGAAGTTAACACTTAGGGACTCCTCCGACTGAGAAGAAGTGTAGTAGAAAAGCTCTTGTTCATACGGAAATGGGATTAGGTTGGCGAAAACTTGAATCTACAATAAAATAAAAGACAATTACAAAATTTGTTAGTTTACAAATAAGTAATTTAGATAAATGCAATACCTGTGCACGAGCAAACCAGCCTTGCCAATCAATCGTAGCTGGCCTTGTAAACTTCCACTTCATAAATCGGGGAATTAGAGCAGGATTCTCTAAAATGGCACAACTACCACCCAAGTCCGGAATGGCCTCATAGGCCCAAACCTACAATAGATTTGTTTGAATTATAACTCATCAACTTTACATATTTACTAAATACATAAAAAAAATAAATTATACCTGCAAAATCCAAATAGGACCGCCCAAATGAAGAGTCCCTTTTGCTTCTACCCTCGTGTGAGCCTGCTCTAAATAGTATGATAAAGACTTAAACGCATATGCTCCCCACGGAAATTGGTTCCAGCTAGTCCAATTATCTACCAAAACAAAGACCCAACTCTCGATCTTACGTTTTTCAGAAAACCCTAACACAAAGCTCCACATGGCTAATATGTTGGCCACTCTCAAATACAATTCATGATTATTCTGGTGAACTGAACCAGCCTTAAATTTGTTTAATAACTGCTTAGCTGTGATAGATTGACCATCACAGAACAACCTATACACCGACGAATCAGAAGGATCATGATCAGCACATGGATCAAAATGAGTGGGTCCAAATGTCAAACCGGTCACTAGTGCAAACACACCCACCCCTAAAGAAATAGTATGCCCACCAATATGAAACCATAAAGCTTTTGGGTCGGGACTTGTAATTTGGTAACTTAACAGTTGCAGTAATGGCTGCGAGGCACTAGGTCCATTTTTTTTCCACATTAACAAATTTCCAAATGGGCCATTCATAAAACTAGTAACCAAATTATCACCCCCTATTGAATTCAACGTGTCACTAATAGTCTCTATTGTCGTAACCTTAGTGCATAAATTAATCTTACAAGTAACATTACGTAAAGCGGGTCTAATAAATTCAACCTGCACAAATTCATTACAAAATAATCAAAAATCAACCTAATGTTCAATTCCAAAACAACATATCCTCAATCTTAATTTCCAAAGCAACATACACAATTGTACTAGCATAAATAGCAACAATCATACTCATTTTCACTTCCAAATCAACATACAAATGGAGAGAGAAACAAATTTCATGCAAAATTTTTGAATTTAAGGGCAAAATTTCAACAAAATTTAACATAAAGATTAAGAATAAACAATCAAAATAAAGGTAGAAATGGAGAAATACAAACTGACCTCATCCATTTCTTCAAAAAAACCGATGCCGACTTCGAAAATTGGTGGAGGTTGCCGACTAAGATTGGGGGAAAAATGGTGAAGAATGGGAAAGAATGGGGAAGATGGGGATGGTTCGTGAGTGAAAATGAAAGGGGAGGAACTCAAATATATGTGCCAATAATACAAGTGAGTAAAAAAAAAAAAATATTACTAAACCGGTCGGCACCGTCCGGACCGGCGGTCGGCACGGTGCCGACTCCAACCCTTTTTGTTGTTTTTTCCCGGTCGGCACCATACACTTTATATATTCTCTCATTTTTTTTTATTTTTTTGGAGTAGGGATGGGATAAGACAACATATTTGTGTTTTCAAAAAAAATTTGGTTTGAATTTTACAACTTTTTCACAAAAGTTTTCAACAAGATTCGAAAATATGTCAGAAAAATGTCCTTTGGGGTATTTTTTGGATGATTTCATAAGATGGGGCATTTCTTAGATGTAAGATAAGAAAATGGGGTATTTCAGATTTTTTCTCTAAAATCAATTCAGGTGAAAAAAATTCACTAAAACTCAATTATTTAAGGGAGAAAAATTGATATCAAATAGACTTCCTAGACGATAAATGGAGTCTGATGCAGGAAGTGTGTGATGTAAAAAAAGTGGAAACATTTGATATTGGATTAGTGAAATAATGCAGCTATAGCACCACATAGTTTCTCAGTTTTTTATACAGAAGAAATCAATCTAAAATAATGTGAAGGAAAAAAAAAAAAAAAGAGAAGAGATGTGTGTGTGCAGGCATCAACGGGAGCTATCCTGCAGAATCCTTCGCAACTCCTCCGGCTGGCAAGGCAACTCCAAGGCTCCATTGATCTTCCGAAACCCGAACTCCTCCTCGGCCAGCTCGAGCAGCCGGAGGAATGCCGGATGTTGCAGAACAGACAGCTCCACCACGAACCTCATGGCCTTCTCCTCGTCCTTCCTTGCAAGAACCGCGAACTGCCCTTCCTTAACATCGTCTGGCACTCTCTCCTGCGCTGCCTCACACATCAACATCTCCACTTTCCTCAGATGGCTCTGCACCTTCTTGATGAAATGTTTGAGTGCGATCAACCCGCTTCTCCTCTGCACCGCCATTGTTTCGTGTCAAGATTTGTGGAGGGAATTCTTGAATTTATACCGGAAGGAGAAGGCAGGGGAGGAAGCTTCGTATTAGCCCATGGAATGGGCACTGTGGACTAGGATATGTGATTGCAGCATTTATGGAATGTGTTTGTTGGTCTAGTGTCATATTTTGAACGCGGAAATACATAAATATGTGTTCCTATAATACTATGTCACAAATTCATTTCATCTATTTTTATTTATTTTTACTTTTTTAGTAAAATGGATGAAAGGGTATGTGTTACGTACGTTATTTTGAAGTGGAATAGAATGCAGCGTAACGGTTGAAAGTTTGATGTTCAAATTCTCCTCTAATAATTTTTTTGTTGAATTTTGGCAGTTTATAGTCTAGAGTCCGTCACGCATGGATTTTTTCTTGGATGGGATGGGGCCTCAATCTAGAAAGTTGAATGTCATGGCATCATCACAATTCACAAGTTCTTATTTTATTTTATTTTATTTTTAGCAAAAGAATGATCACAAGTTATAAATATCTATAGACTATAAATAAGGAATAAGAAGTAATGCATTGTACTGTTGTACGTAACGTACATGTTTCAGTCAAGGAAAGTGATTATTAGAAAGATGAAAACCATCTTACAATTATAATAATAATTTGCTCCCTGAGACCCTACCCTTGTATATAAACTTCTAATTTTATTTTTATTTTTTTTTAGGAAAAACAATGTGTTTAGATTGAATTGCAAATGGTTTTTCTTTGGAGACATCTCATTAATTAAGATTTTATATATAAGAAACTTTATTGTAGGTTTTCGAAATCTTCCTTTTTTTTCATTCTCTACTCATAGGAAAAAAGAATTGAAGATCATATAAATTCAGATGAACCGACACAAGATATATTTTTTTTAGAAACCAACAGAGGATATTGTTCACACTCGTGTCATCAATGAGTCAAGTTATTTTGGGTATTAATTTGATAAGTATTTGTTTAAATTTATTTAGTAAATGTTATGATAAAATAATTGGAACTTGCACTTGAGAGTATTCAATTCGTGAGTAAGATTTATTAAATAAATGTTATGCCCTTATTTAGCTTTTCCGGATTATGAAAATGCGACTGGGCAAATCTTAAGATTATTAGCCAAATTGGACAAGGCAATTAAACAAGAACAATTGAAAGAAGATAATTATAACTTGGAGCTAAATCTATCATGGTTTAAACAAACATTTTGACAAGTAGCTTTAAAGTTGAAAATATACAATATGTTTCCAGGGGCGGATGTAGAGCTCGAGTATTGTGGGGGCTCGATCATAATTTTGTGGGGTCGATACTATATAAATTTATTTTTTTTTTAAAAATACATGTATATATAAAAAAATTTCGAAATGCCATGGGGGCGGCCGACCCCGTGAGCCTTAAGGTAGTGCCGCCCCTGTATGTTTCTAACTTTTACAAAATAAGGGGAAGGTTGAATCAGAGGTTCAGCTGCATCGAAATTGGCGTAATGGAGATACATATCTTAGGATCAAGCTCTTATCGTTTGGTTGAACTGCTAACACATTCCTGCTACCGCCTCCACGCTTCAATCTCAATCTATATGTTTTAGAAATAACATACATGGGTTGAGTACACGGTGTACCCAGTGAACACGTGCCCCGAAAATATATAAATATAGATTGTTATGTCGTCACACCGATAAGGCATGAGATTTTATTTGCAATCAGCTTATGCTTATCAAAATATTTTGATTTACTTATCAAGCTTGGTTAAAATCACTCCATGTGGTAGCTATCTGTTTTAACACGTGTGATTTTAAAGTATGCCTACTTCCAAGACACGATGTACAGCTGGGAATGACATAATCCACTCAACTAACTGTCATCAAAGTACACTAATCTCGAAACACATAGCATCGAGATCCAATCGAATTTAACACATCCTTTTAACCCCTGAGTGTTAACCCGCAGTTGATCCACTCCACAATAAATTAACTAGAGAATCAAACCAAAGTTCAGACATACCAGAGGTTAAGCTCGTGGTATTGAGGCTCAAGGGAATCCATCTTGACTAGTCATCAGTGAAAAACTGCTCAAGGTTTAAATCCTTGGTGCATTTTGTTGGTCCCGGTTCATCGGAGTATACATAAATTGCACTGTGGAAAATAATAATTAGATTCGGTATACTTGCACTTATCTAAGCTGATGGTGACGTGTCAGCTTAGTTTGTCAAATCATTAGTTCAGGTATTTTTAATATCAAGTATGCTTAGTATCAGTATTCAGTATCTACTACAACACTTGAGTGTTGAGTTTTAAAAGAAAGTAAGTTGACAACAAGTATGAAAGCGATAAAAGACGAAAAGATTTATAGTGGTTTAGACACTCAAGGTTCTACGTCCACTCTTTTAGAGACAAGTCTGAAAATCCACTAAGTGATGGAGTTTACAATGTGCTCCTACGATCTATCGTTTGTTGAAGAATGCCTCGTCCTTCAGCCCACAAGCTCACTCACCTGGTCCTTTGCTCGTCCTTCACTTCGCAGCTCCTTGGAGTGTGGGCACATCACTCTGCCTCCTCGTCGCTGGAATGGGGTATTTAGAATTTCCTCAAAATTGTAAGCTTGTGGCAATAATGCCTGTAAGAGTCAGAGTACAAGACATACTTGACAGTTATAATATTTCTTGGAGAGAAAGATTATCGAGAGAATAACTCAAGAACAAATATTCTGAGTCTTGTGTTCACTAAAGTAACACACGGAAAAGTTTAAGAGCCTCGAACGTTGAGTAAGCTTGTTCTACGTTAGGTATACGTAATTCATAAATCGTCAATCATAATTCTTAACCTTCTTATGTTGAAATCTCCAGTATTTATAGCCGTGAGATTGAAGGTTTGAAATAAATGTCCTTAGAGATCAGTTGGATGATGTCCAATCGGATGTCTCTTTTGACTGCTGCACTAGGCAGGTAGGCAGTGTTTTTCCATATGTTATGCACTTGCTCCGCTTTTTCTTACAACGACAGTGACTGTTCGCCTTTGTGTTAGAACAACAATATTGTCAGTTTGAGGAATATTGGATCGATTGTACTAGGTATCGAAACTTGGAGTTTCGTGCTTGCAAACTTTAAGGAATTTCCAATCCTTAAAGTATGTACGTTCCTCAAATGATTCTTCTTGTCTCTTTGCTCTGGGATTGGGACTAGGAAATCTATGCTGGTGTCATCATACTTGCAAATCTATGTTGATAATATCATCCTTCAGTATACGCTTGATCCCTATACTGGTAGGTTTGATGTACTTATTTAGACCATACTTACTTAATCTATACTTGGTGACATCCAAACTCATCAGTCAAACTCATATTTCCATAATGTATAAACAGATTTAAATTTTATTTCTAACCTAGAGTTTCTTATGTAAAAACTCCATTTTAATTTAAGTTTAATTATGGTTTCTTAGGTAGAACCCATTTTGGTTACACGAGTGATCCCATAATTAAATCTTGATTTCAAATACAATTCGGATAATAATCCAAATTAACTTAAGTAATTAAGTTTATAAGGTAATAAACTTTAGAACTATTGCAATAAATTAGTTAAAAATATAAAATCTTTAATTATGTACATTTAAATGTTCATATTTAAATTAGTAATAAGTATGATAAATATTTGGATTTTTATAAATAAATGAACTTGAGTAAGTATAATATTTTTTGTTTATAAGATAATGTGTTTTCAAGAAGAAATAATAAATATTCAAATTTTAGTTTAAATTTAAAAAACTCGTTTAACATAATAAAATTTGATAATAAACTAATCAAATTTTTAGTAAAAGAATATTGAACTTATTATAATTTAACTACACCCAAATTCACATAAAAAGAAAGATGAGTTGGTCTCCTGAGAGACGATCTCACCATTTTTTATTGTGAGACGGACCTTAATACATTATTTCAATAAGTTAAATACATCATTTCATTTTTAAAAATTACACTATTTGTAACAAAGAAATACATCATTTACAATAAAGAAACACATCATTTCATTAAATTCGTCTCACAATAAAAATGGTGAGACATCATTTACAACAAAGAAACACATCATTTTATTAAATTCGTCTCACAATAAAAAATGATGAGACCGTCTCATCTGAGAATTTGGCAAGAAAGAAAATCAGGGCATTTATCGTATTTCAATTCATCTTAATATATATTGTTACAAACTACAAATGGTCAAGTACTATTTTTAATGAAAAATTAATTTAACAAACTCTTCCTGATCCGACTCCTACCGAAAACTTTATTACCTTCTTCTATTCCAACTCCTTCAAGGTACTTTTTTTTGTTGCATAATGGATGCAACTCCAACAGATATACGGATTAATGATATCTCATTTCATGTTTAATAATATCAATATACTACCATTTATTCAGATTGAATAGATTAGAAAACTAGAATATAATTAATACTGAGTCAAACCGACCTTGTCCTTTTTTTCAATGTTTTAAATAAACGCTGCGAAATAAAATGCCGAATATTTTGAAAAATGAAGAAAAAAAACAGAGCAGGCACCGGAACTGCAACTGCAAGTTGATGATGGAAAATTAATACTCCCTCCGTCCCGGTCAAATTGTCCACATTTGACCGGACACGATAACCAATACATGTGAGTGGTAGTGGGAGTTAGTGGGATGAATATTTTATTGATGAGTGTAGAAAATTTGCTATTTTAGGAAAGTGGACTAATATTTTGGGACAGACGAAAAAGAAAATGTGGACAATTTACTTGGGACGGAGGGAGTAAGTTGGTTTTTATTGAAACACCGACACTGCTAAAACTTACATTTTTAGCTTCACAAATATAACTGCGGCTCCACAATGTCACCCAACAAACATACCATCATTTCTCCATTCCTAATTCTACTAATTAAAACTATCATATTTTTATACATAATTAAATAAATTTACACATCCATAGAAATTGATATTACATACAAAACTAACCAAACCAACCTTAATTTTCATGTATTGTTGCAATAACGGATTGAAGTTGATGGTAGTCGCATGGAATTACAAGAATGCCCATTTGCTCAAAACCAAACTCATTCTCAGCTAGCTCCAACAGCTTCAGAAACCCAGGGTGAGTCAGGTAACTCAGCTCCACCACACTCCTCCTCAAACCCCCCTCGTCAACTGTGCACACCACGAAATGCCCCTCCTTCACATCCTCCGGCAACGCCGCCTCATCATCTCCATCCGTGGCGGCGCTGCTCGAAACCGAGTCATATTGAGTTGACAACGAGATGAGTTTGTTCAGCATTCCCTTCACAACCTTGAGGAACATCACCAGACCACCACCACCCTTCATCAATCCTAACTAATCAGATCTGTACAGAGATGAAGATGAATATGTAATAATGTATATATACGTATATATGTATAATCGAGACGTGGAGGGAACAGAGGATCTGGTTTATGAAAGATACATGCAAGCTGAATTCATGTGTAGTGCAGCAGGAAAACTGATTGACACATCACTTTCGACTCTCTTAAATCAACCGTCACTCTCATCGAAACCCTGTTTGCTAACTGAAATGCTATCCAAGAATATAAAAAAGCATCGTATATACGTGTCCGATGATGAATCGGAGTCACTCGTGCAACGTGCTCCGATGGGGGGACCGTGGTTCATCGCCATGTTCGAATGATCCCGTCTCTGTACATTTTGAAGTACTCCATGATGGTTACTCATACCGAATCTTTCAATCTGCGGGCCTTCGTGGCATTGTTCAACACTACAAGTTTATGTATCTTCGTATCCGTTTTCTTTCAAGATTGCTGCGACAGACAAGGCTAAATGGATTTCGTCGGGACAACGATGCCTGGCCATTGTTATATATAGTTGGCAAGAAGAAACAAGCATTCATTGGTGCTGTCTGTTGGCTGATCGATATATGTGTGAATTAAGAAGGAGATGAGAAAAAGAGTTTCGATGATTAATGAAGCACATGGAGGGTGTCTAACTCCAAATCACGACGATCAACGCCGTTGGAATGGACTCCGTTCTGTTCCAGTCGACCTAATATAGAAAACCCTGGTTACGGATGAAACTGAAAAATCTCAAATCGTTTCGACACCATGCAAACTATATATGCTTCATAACCATCGTTTTCATCACTTGTAAGAAATATTTGGAGGAAATTAAATGAATATGAGCGACTGAAGCAAGCAACTATACGTTGAGAAACTGCTTAATTCGTTTGAAATAAAAATAAAATAAGCTGATTTACACCTTGTGATTGAGTCTTGCTGGTGACCATGCTGCATGCATTTATTTATTAATTATAATTACAAATTTACAACCATGTATAAAATTGAAGCATAAACCAGAAGCAAACACTAGTTCCATACTTCTATCACTGCAGGGGAAGACTTCAACATCTCTGCTGCGCCCTCGACTGCGACTGTGTCGCCCTTGCATCATCACGGTCAGTGTTTTTTTGGCGGGGTTAAGAGGGGCAAAGTAGAGCGAAGAGGAGGTGAACGACGTCGGAGCAGAGGAGGAAAAGGAGGAGGAGGAAGATGAAGACGAGGGCGACGCGGAAGAGGAGGAGAAAGAAAAGCAAGAAGACGATGCAGTAGAAGAAGAGGAAAGTGGGAGAATCATCTACAACGTACACAAGCATTGCGAAAAAGCTGAGTTGTGATGAAAATGTGGGAGTTAATTATTACAGATGATAATCCACAATTTCTTTGGATTGTTGGAGTCATTTTCGAATTGAAAACCCTTTATCACGAAATCTAGTGATCTGGATTCGGTGGAAAGTTGGAGAGAGTTCCAGATGCAGTGACTGTGACTGTGACTGTGACTGTGAGCGTGAGCCGTTCATTGGTGCAATCAAGAGCCCAAATTATGGTGCACCACCATTGTCTAGCCCTTGTCTGCTTCTACATTCCCTCATCTTTTTTTTCTTTTTTTTTTTAAAGAAAATAAAAATTAAAAAAATTGATCTAAAATCTCTCATATATATATTCAAAATTTTATTATTAAGGTATATTTAAAAAAGTATTTCCCTTATCTTAAATCACTAAATGTAACTAATTTTGAAAAGTTATTCTTTAAATAAAATACATTCATTTAAATTTCTCGTTATCTATATATCCTCGAACTAATAAAAGGAATCGAGCTTGATCTTTGTAGATTAAATATTTGGAACATGGGTAATTTATAGTTGGGGTTGTCGTGATTTCAATTGTAGCAAGTTTTGCTGTTTGCAATTTAATGTTTCCTTTGCATGCCATTTATTTAATTTGGTTATCACAAAGTGATAGATGGAGAATTTGTTAGAGAACGCTATCTCATCTATAGTTTGTCGGGTTAGTTTTTGTAATAAACACGCCAAGTTTGAGCAGCATTTGGTCTGTATTTAATATGCCGTATTTTCAAGCTAAGTTAAAGAATAGATTATGAGTTTTAGTTAGACTAAAGATATTAGAAATAAAACTTAGGTTAATGTATTTTATCAAAAAAAAAAAAAAAAACTTCATTCTTAATAATAAATTTTAATAACTCATGAAAATGGTTTTTTAATAGTTAGAGAGGGCATAAATGTTTCGATGCCTACCGTTGGTGCATTGACACATGTTCATAGTAGATATTAGAGCAAGGGAATCCAGGGCCAACCTTGTAAATTTTGGGACCCAGTGCAAAAAAAAAATTGGGTGGCCTCGACTCAAATTAGTTATAAAAATTATTAATAAAATATAATATAAAATACATTTTAAAATCATCTATTATATTTAAATTATAAAATTTATTCAAAAATCTCGTATAACATAAAACACGAGTTCTTCACAAGTTAACTACAATCTTATGGATTTCATTTCATTTTCAAATAAACATTAAACCAATTTAAAAAAAACAAAATAATATCAAATTAACTAAATGCATAGTCATCATTTAAAAAATATTCTCCTAGCATTTTTCCAAGTAAAATTTTTGAGATTTTTTCATCATCTCCTTTTCTTTGTTTTTCTTTTTTCATAACAAGATAAATGTTTATAAGCTCAAGAAGAGCAATTAACATAATATTACTATGATTAATATAAATAAATAAAATTCGACATATTAAAATTTAAAACCACTCTAAAAAAATTAGACAAAATTAAAAAAAATAAATTTAAAGGAAATGTCTAGGAGATCACGTAAATGTAGCATACAAACTAATAGGATTAAATAAATTGCACATCATTATGATCACAAAATAATTCAAATCATCAAAAGTATTTATTTAAAAAAAAGATGAAGGACTACCGTACCTCATCAACTTATTGTTAGTTGCTATTTACTAAATTAGTTTTTATGATATTGAAAAATAAAAAAGGAGAGAAGAGTGAAGAGAGAGCACACACTTTGTATTCTAAAATATAGACCAACTTTTAGGTTGCTCCGTTATGTTATTAATAATATAAATTTTAATATCTTTATTGACATCTAGAATAATCTTAATACATTATTTGATATTTTAATAAATCTTAATATTTTATTTTAATATATTTTGAGCTAATCATCTTTAATAGGCCAAATATAAATTTAATTTTTTAAATCTTTTTAGTTAAATTAAAGATTAAGTTTTTAATCTTATATTTTTTAATGGTTCCCCTACTAAGATAAAATAATAATATAATATTACAACTACTATATAATTTTTTTAAAAAAATGTGCCCCTTAATTTGGAGGCTCCGGTACGGCGCACCTCTCGCACAGCCTTGGAGCCGCCACTGAAGGAACCATCACAAAACCATTCATAGAAAGTTTATCAATTTTCATTCATATTTTAATTTTCGCATTCTTTTTACTTATTAAATTAAATCCTAAAAAAATATAAAAATTAAATATATAATTCGGTGCTAGAATTCAATTTTATGCTTAAATATAAATGAATCTCTGCCCCTTATTATAACATCGATTGTTGAGATAGAAAATAATTAAAAAATAAAGTATAATTCTCATTATAATTAATTGTTTTATAATAAAATCTTGAAGAAACTTTAATATTGACCATATAATTTTTAAATATAAACTCACTTTAACAATGGATCCACCCCCTATAAATTAGAAATGAGGGGTGTGCATTGTCCAGTTTGATTGATTGAAGGGTGAAATACAAGTCAAATCAATAGTTATGATTTGGTTCGATCTATTTTAACAATTCGAAAGATTATTCAACTAATAATGCAAATAATAAAATTTGTATATCAGTTTGATTATTAAATATTAATAAAAGAATAATACAAAAAATATAACTAATATAAATATATTTCGCTTGTCATTAATTATAAATAGGCGATAAGTGATAAATCGATATTGTTGTGGTTGCAAGAAAGATTGAAATATAAGTTAATTTATAGGGTTGCAATTCAAAAGAATATAAACATCGAACTTATATATCAATATAATTGATATTTTAGCTTTCTATCAAATAATTCATTATCATTATTATATTTAAAATAATTTTATTTATAAGGGCGTCCATCTAAAACAGTCAGTTTTATCATCCAAACCGTCGGCCAAACCAAATCATTCAGTTTTAGAGTTGTCAAACAAACCTGGCCAATCATTTTTGGGTAATAACATAGCCACCATTTTTCTAAATATAGCCACTTATTTTTTAAAAAAATTAAATTATTATGTAATATTACAAATTCACCCTTATAGTCCCAAATTAAAATTTCAATTATAAAATTTCAAAAACAAACTTAATATCAAGTAGCCCTATCAAAAAAAAAAAAATCACACATTCTTATCGATAAATATATAATCACGTAACCTTCTCCCTTTCTACCCAAATTCATTATTGGAGGTCAGATTTATTAAAACCCAAGTCTGACCTAGTCTTCTTTGTTTATTGCCCTGCAAATAGTTGTCCCTTCCTCTCCAGAATATGCAACCATGCCTGAATCGATATTGACAAGGGAAAGAAAGAGTAAGAATGTGGAGATAAGCATGTTGTCCCTCCCAAACTTATTAAAACAAAAAACATGAACCACACAAATCCTCAAACATTCAAATAATAAGAGATGTGATATTGAGAGAACTGAAATTTCAAACACCAGCACTTTGAGAAAAACAAAGATAACATACATAAACATTCTTAAACTTACTTGTCTTTTGAGGGAAAAAATTTTGACAAAGTCGGCACCATATGATTTTTGGGAAATGTTGGAGTAGTCTCAATATAACTCGAGGAAGTAGTTCGAGTGGGTCGAGGAGACTAGTCCGGTAAAGTGGGTCGAGCTGTGTAGGTCGAGGAACTCGAGGAGCAGTTCGAGTTGGATAGATATGGAAAATATATTGTGTATATCTTGTTTCTTTGTTGGACAAGATTTTATCCTTATTGGTATTAGATTTGGATAGGTATAAACCTATTAGATAGATTTAGGTTTAAATATATACTACCATATCTAGGTTTTATATTCCTTATGTGATTAGGAATATCTCCCTATATATACCCCTGCTCCCCACCAATTGTGTTGGGAAATCTGTCTAAGGTTCCTCCCTCAGTAGCTTATTTTTATAGATTGTAGTTTTGGTGGATCAAATCCTAAGTCCTACCAGCGTCAGTTGTCTCTAGATAGCTCTAGATCTGGTCTTAAATGTAAAGTCCTGTTTAGGTCTTTGAGTTGTAAGTCGCAGCTGATCAAGACTCGTGCTGACACTGTTCACCAGCATGAGAAGCGCTTATGACTGGGTACTATTCACCAGTTGGGAAGGGTTTCATCAGCAGGCGGCTGACAAATCTTACCAGCAGAATACGTGTTCTTGCTTACACTATTCACCAGCGGTGATTTCACCAGTCATGGAGATTCCAAGAAGAATTAACATCCAGACATTTGGTAGACTTAGATCATGCCAGGGCAAGTCACCAGCAGAGACTGCCAGCACAAGATCACCAGAATGTTCTACCAGTCAGATGTTACCAGCAGAATTCCAGATTCTCTCTCCCAGCGCCGTAGAGACAAAAAGAAGATTCGCTGAGGAATCGACTGACAAAGTATGACTAGGAAGGGGATACCTTAAAGTCTATCTATCAGAAGACACCAGTCTTATTCCTCGGACTGACTAATAAAGCCGTTCTGACACAAAGAGATCTGTGTCAGATAAAGCGGTCATAGGTATGGATCCTTTCCGGAAAAACATACCTACCACCGTCAGAAGGACATCCCAGGTCTGACACCTTTCCGGATGAGTCCAAACGGCTAGAAAGTTTGAATCAGATCCCGCGTCTATAAATACGTCGGAACCTTCAACTTTCAAACCCCCGAAAATTCTTACGCACGAACTAGCAAAAACGCTGTCAAAATACTTACAGAACTTTCGAGGCTTTTCGTAAGCTTTCCGTGTGTTGATTTATCAAACACGAGACTTCAAGTTTTATACTTGTAAGTTAAAGATCTCATTAGGTGTTCTTTCTCTTCCGAGAGAGTTCACAGCAGCTCCTGTGCATCCCAGCACTTGAGTTATTACGGGCGTACCTTGCCGTAGTGAGATTTACGTTCTTGGGAGAACTAAAACACCCAGTTAGCTGAGGAGGTTGAAGTGACGTGCTCGCACTCCGCCAGCTGAGAAGAGTTGAAGAGGGAACCAGGACCGGGAGCGGTTGATCTAGTGAACTGGTGGACAAGGCATTCACCAGCTAGAGATAGATCGTAGGACACCTGTAACCGATTACTCTTAGTGGAATTTCCAGTGCTTCGACTGGAGAGTGGACGTAGATCGATTGATCGAACCACTATAAAATCCTTTTGTTATTTATCAGCTTTCTGCTTTTCAATCATATTTTAAACCCAGCACTCAAGTGTTGGAGTATATTCTGAAACTGATAGATAACTGTGCAAACAAGGCTAAATATTCTAAGTTTTGATACACCAGCTGACAGGTCCCAGTCAGCGGTGTAACCAGTGTGCAAGAAAACACTTTATCACTATTTCCGCTGCTAACGTTCATACTCTGAAAATCGGGACCAACAAATTGTAATTGTCACATACTTTGTAATTTCTTCACCATAATAAAATCATCACCGAGGAGGCTTGAAGAGTAGACGTAGAGCTTACGCTCGAATCACTATAATTCTTTGTGTTCTTGTATTTTCTGTTAGTTATTTGTGTCGCAATCGCTTCAATTCACAACAAATTGGTGCGGTGAACGTGGATAGAGAAGGATTACGATGGGTTCAGCCAAGTTCGAGGTGGAGCATTTCACGGGATCGAATGATTTCGATTTGTGGAAGTTGAAGATACAAGCACTGTTTGTACAACAAGGCTTGGACGGTGCCTTGAAAGGAGAGGCTGGGTTACCTGACACGATGACGGAACAACAGAAGAAAGATACACTGGCGAAGGCGCATAGTGCGCTGATTCTAAGTCTCGGAGACACGATGTTGAGGAAGGTATCGAAGGAGAAAACGGCAGCAGAAGTATGGACCAAACTGGAATCCTTATATATGAAGAAGTCCCTTGTGAATCGGCTCTATCTTAAACAATCGTTGTATTCGTTTAAGATGCAAGAGGGAAGACCGATCAACGAGCAGCTCGACGAGTTCAATAAGTTGATCCTCGATCTGGCAAATATCGATGTGGCGATAGAAGATGAGGATCAGGCATTGATGTTGTTGAGTGCGCTGCCAAAGAGTTATTCGAACTTCAAGGAAGCCTTAATGTATGGAAGAGAGTCATTGACCATGGATGAGGTTCAGTCTGCTCTAAGTTCAAAGGAGTTAAATGAGAAGAACGAGGAGCGAGAGAACTCTCATGGAGAAGGCTTAGTGGCTAGAGCGGCTCGAGGAAGACCGGAGATGAGGAACTCCAACAAGGGAAGTTCAAGGTCAAGGTCGAGGCCAAAGCCAGGATCACAGCCAAAGGTCAAGTGCTTTCTCTGCCAAAAGAAGGGACATATCAAAAGAGATTGTCCGGAGAGGCAGACAAAGCAGGAGCAGAAGCAGCAAGCGGATGTAGCTGTTGCTGAGCAGGAATATGACTCTGGAGAGGAATTAGTGATTTCGAATGAGCGCTCGGAGAGGGAATGGATATTAGATTCAGGTTGTACATTCCACAGGACACCTAATAAGTCATGGCTCGAAGGGTTCGAGGAGCAGGAGAACTCGAGTGTTCTTCTGGGTAACAATAAACCATGCAAGGTGGTTGGAATGGGTTCGGTGAGGATTAAGATGCACGATTGTTGGTCCCGGATATCAGGGTATACTTTGGCAGCGGAAAATACGTAAGTTCGTTTCTTGCACTCTGCTGGTTACACAGCTGACTGGGACCTTGTCAGCTGGTAAGTCAACTGGCAACTGAGTATTCAGCTGACTGGCAACTGGCTGGTCAGCTGATGACTCAGGACTTAGAAAATTTTAGAGTCGAGTTTGCACAGTTATAAACTGGTTTCAGTTATACTCCAGCACTTGGGTGCTGGGTTTTAAATCAGTAAGCAAATGCTGAAAGCAGTAAATAACAAGGATATTTTATAGTGGTTCGATCAACTGATCTACGTCCACTCTCCAGTCGAAGCACTGGAAATTCACTAAAGAGAGTAATCCGGTACAAGATATCCTACGATCTATTTCCAGCTGGTAGATGCCTTGTCTACCAGTCCACTGGATCAACCGCTCCCGGTCCTTGTCCTTCTTCAACTCTCGTCAGATGGATGGAGTGCGAGCACGTCACTTCAACCTCCTCCTCCGACTGATTGGGTGTTGAGTTCTCCCAAGAACTTGACTCTTGCTGGCGGCAAAACTGCCCGTAATAACTCTGGAGCTGGCTGGCTCAAGAGCTGCTATGTTCTTCCTCGGAATGAGAAAGAACACCAAATGAGATCAATAACTCACAAGCTAGA
This sequence comes from Plectranthus barbatus, assembly GCA_026898455.1. NCBI lineage: Eukaryota > Viridiplantae > Streptophyta > Magnoliopsida > Lamiales > Lamiaceae > Plectranthus > Plectranthus barbatus. The sequence continues at coordinate 252,005 of JAPKLW010000809.1, read as the reverse complement.
AGCTTGGAGTCTCGTGTTCAAATGATTGACACACGGAGTAGCTTTAAGAAAAGCCTCGAAAGATTGCTTATACGCTGATATGAATGCGTTTGAGCTTTCGGTAGTTCAGGAATGGCTAAGAGTGGGCAAGAGTATTGAATGCTGTTGGATCTCACGTATTTATAGACGTGAGATTCAGATTCAAATACTAGCCGTTTGGACACATCCGGAAAAGTCTCTGTCCTCGCATGTCCTTCTGCAGGTAGCAGGTAGGAATTTCCGGAAAGCGCCATACCTTTGATCGCTTTATCTGACACAGATCTCTTTGTGTCAGAACGACTCTATTCGTCAGTACGAGGAATCGGAACTGGTGTCTTGAACTGATAGACTTTAAGGCATCCTCCTTAAAGTCATACACCGTCAGTTACTTCCTCAGACGAATCTTCTTTTTGTCTCTAAGTCTTCGGGAGAGCGAATCTTGAATTCTGCTGATAACCTCCGACTGGTAGATCATACTGGTGATCTTTGTGCTGGCAGTCTCTGCTGGTGACTTTCCTTAGCACAATCAAGGTCTACCAATTCGTCTGATGTTATCTCTTGGAATCTCCCGTGACTGGTGGCTTCACCGCTGGTGAATAGTGTCAGCCAGAACACATATTCTGCTGGTAAGATCTCTCAGCCTCCTGCTGGTGAAATCTTCCCAACTGGTGAACAGTAACCAGTCAATAGCTCTACTCCATGCTGATGAACAGTGTCAGCATGAGTCTTCGTCAGCCGCTTGCTGGTGAGACTTCTCTCAACTGGTAAGCACATCTCATGCTGGTGAACAGTAGCCAGCATGAGTCTTGATCAGCTGCGACTTACAACTCAAAAGACCTAAACAGGACTTTACATTTGAGATCTAGAGCTATCTAGAGACAAACTGACGCTGGTTGGACTTAGGATTTGATCCACCAAAACACTTAATCACCAAATCTAAGATCTAAGCTATCAGCTGGAGAAGGGAAACTTAGCCAGATTTCCCAACAACGATAATACAAAAAGGGTACTTCGAGGTGTAAGGTACGTTCCGGAGCTTAAGAGAAACTTGATCTCTTTGGGGATGCTCGACGAACTGGGTTACACGATCAAGATGGAAGCTGGGACTTTGAAGGTGTGCAAAGGATCCCTGGTCTTGATGAAAGGAGCTCGAAGGAATGGAATATACACTCTGATGGGGAGCACGGTGATCGTGGAGGCTTCGATAGTGACGGTTGACAAGTCAGTACTGTGGCACATGCGACTCGGTCACGTTAGTGAGAGGGGGCTGCAGGAGTTATCGAAGCAAGATCTGTTGCTCGGGGATAACATCAGAGAGCTGGATTTTTGTGAGAATTGCATCTATGGGAAATCTCACCGGGTAAAGTTCGGAGTAGGTCGAGAGAGAGCTCGAGGAACTCTGGACTACATCCACTCAGATCTATGGGGACCTTCAAGGGCCAGTTCGAATGGAGGAGCAAGGTACTTCATGAGCCTCATTGATGATCACTCAAGGAAGGTGTGGGTCTACATCTTGAAGAATAAGAGTGATTCTTTGGAGACCTTCAAGAAGTGGAAAGTGATGATCGAAAATCAGACTGGGAGGAAGGTAAAGAGCCTGCGAACTGACAATGGCCTTGAGTATTGCTCGAAGAAGTTCGAGAGATACTGTTCGAAGCACGGTATTGCGAGGCACAAGACAGTGGCTGGAACACCTCAGCAGAATGGATTGGCGGAGAGGTACAATCGGACGTTGCTGGAAAGAACGAGGTGCATGCTGTTCGGTGCAAAGTTACCCAAGTCGTTCTGGGCAGAAGCAGTGACTACTGCAGCTTATTTGATCAACCGATGCCCCTCAACTGCACTAGGTTTCAAGACACCGGAAGAAATATGGTCTGATCATCCTCCGGATTTTAGCAACCTTAGAGCTTTTGGTTGCGTGGCTTATGCAAACATCAAAGGAGATAAGCTTGGGAGGAGGGCATTGAAATGCATATTCATTGGGTACCCCGAAGGAGTGAAAGGGTACGAGTTATGGTGTCTCGAGCCGGATGTAAGAAAGTGCATCATTAGCAGAGATGTGATGTTCAAGGAGGAGCAGGTTGGAGATCTGGATAAGGGGGCCGGGGAACGGGAAAATATTCTTGAGAAACAAGGTGGTGCTTCGAAGGAACAGTCTAACAAGGTCGAAAGAGACAGATCAGTTGCTGAGATTGAGGTGGAGCCGATCAGTGGGTCGAAGAGAGTACCTCAGGTGGATGGCGAGATCGAGGTGGTTCGAGGGTCAGGTGCGCTTCAAGATTATAATCTCACGAGAGATAGGGAACGAAGGCAGATAAGACCTTCCACTCGATTCGGATATGTTGATGTGGTAGCATATGCCTTTGTTATGGCGGAAGAGGTAGAGCTGGATGATACTGAGCCGAAGAGCTATACCGAAGCCATAATTTGTAAGGAGAGGCTCAAATGGCTTGATGCCATGAAGGAGGAGATGGAATCCTTGAGGAAGAATAACACCTGGGAGTTGGTGGATAAGTCGGGGGAGAAGCAATCGATAGTTAGCTGTAAGTGGATCTTCAAGAAGAAACAAGAGGTTTCTGGGGTTAGATTCAAGGCTAGACTAGTTGCTCGAGGCTTCACGCAACGGGAAGGTGTGGATTATGGCGAGGTGTTTGCGCCAGTGGTGAAACAAAGGTCTATAAGGCTGATATTATCATTAGTTGCTCGGTACGACATGGAGTTGGAGCAACTGGATGTAAAGACCGCATTTCTGTACGGAAAGCTGGAGGAAAGGATCCTTATGACGCAGCCTGAGGGCTTCGAGGAAGCTGGTAGCGGGGAGAAGGTGTGTCTTCTCAAGAAGTCATTGTATGGATTGAAGCAGTCTCCAAGGCAGTGGAATAGGCGGTTCGACAAGTTCATGATTCAGCAGGACTTTGTTCGATGCAAACATGACCCATGTGTATATTTTCGAGGTGAAGATATGCAGACTCGAATTTATCTACTGCTTTATGTAGATGATATGCTGATAGCAAGTCGAGATAAGCAAGGGATAGCCGAACTGAAGGAAGCTCTGAGTCAGGAGTTCGAGATGAAGGATCTTGGTTGTGCTCGAAGGATCCTGGGTATGGAAATAGTTCGAGACTGGGCTCGGAAAAGACTCACATTATCTCAAGAGGGATACTTGATGAAAGTTCTTGAGAAGCATGAAATGAAGGATGTAAAGCCTGTGCTCACTCCGTTAGCAGCTCATTTCAAGTTGAGTGCTGCTGGGAAACTCGATAAGGAGGAAAGGGAGTTTATGAGAGGTGTTCCTTATGCGAGCGTTGTCGGTTTGTTGATGTATGCTATGGTCTGTACGAGACCCGATCTTTCTTATGCTCTCAGCATGGTTAGTAGGTTCATGGCCGAACCTAGGAAAGAGCATTGGGCAGCTCTGAAATGGGTCCTCAGGTATGTTCGAGGGACAGATGGAAAGGGTCTAGTCTTCGAGGATGATGGTTCGAGCTCAAGGCTACCAGTCGAAGGGTTTGTGGACTCAGATTATGCAGGATGTATAGATACGAGGAAGTCATTGACGGGTTTTGTGTTCACATCGTATGGAACGGCGATTAGTTGTAGAGCAAGTCTACAGAGGGTAGTTGCCTTATCTTCGACGGAGGCGGAGTACATTGCCTTGACCGAAGCGATTAAGGAAGGTCTGTGGTTGCTCGGATTCATGAATGAACTGGGGATTGATCAAGGAAGAATGAAGGTTTCCTGTGATAATCAAGGTGCTTTGCAGTTGGCGAAAAATAATGTTCATCATGAGAGAACTAAGCATATCGATGTAAAGTTCCATTTTATTAGAGATGTGGTGGCAGCCGGAGAGGTCGAGCTGCACAAGATCAATACTCTCGATAATCCTGCGGCTATGATTACGAAGCCAGTTCCAAGTACTAAGTTTGAGTACGGAACTGATTAAACTGTTGAAGTCGAACTAAAGAGGAGGTGCCAAGCCGAGGTGATATTGAGCCTAAGGTGGAGAATTGTTGGAGTAGTCTCAATATAACTCGAGGAAGTAGTTCGAGTGGGTCGAGGAGACTAGTTCGGTAAAGTGGGTCGAGCTGTGTAGGTCGAGGAACTCGAGGAGCAGTTTGAGTTGGATAGATAGGGAAAATATATTGTGTATATCTTGTTTCCTTGTTGGACAAGATTTTATCCTTATTGGTATTAGATTTGGATACGTATAAATCTATTTTAGATAGATTTAGGTTTAAATATATACTACCATATCTAGGTTTTATAGTCCTTATGTGATTAGGAATATCTCCCTATATATACCCCTGCTCCCCACCAATTGTAATTGTCACATACTTTCTAATTTCTTCACCATAATAAAATCATCACCGAGGAGGCTTGAAGAGTGGACGTAGAGCTTACGCTCGAACCACTATAATTCTTTGTGTTCTAGTATTTTCTGTTAGTTATTTGTGTCGCAATCGCTTCAATTCACAACAGGAAAGAAAGGGGTTGAGTACGAAGCCAAGTACTACAAAAATACTATTCATTTGCGATCGATTCGCAAACAAGAAAAACACGGGTCGCGAATTCGCGACGGGAATACCGACCGACTCGCGACCATTTTCAAACTCACAGGTTTACGACGATATTGTGACCCCATTTCCGTCGCAAAATTTTGCGACCAACTTTTTGGTCGCTAATCTGTCGCCCTATTTTTTAAAAATTTTTAATATTTTAATATTTGCGACCGGTTTTTGGTCGCAAATCCGTCATGAATTTAGGTTTGATTTTCGCGAAATATTTTATTTTGTCGGCAATTCCTATTTCCCCAAATTGTCTCCTTCTCTTCGGCGAAAGGCGCGCGCCTCCAATACTCTCTGACAACTCCGCGGTATGTGTAATTGATCTCGGTCTTTTATTTTCTCTCTCGGTCTTTCCCTTTCCCTTTCTCTCTCAGTCTTTCATTTTCTCTCTTAATTGATCTCCACTGCCCCTGTTGTCACAACTGTGTTCCTCAGCTTCCGCTGCTGCTAGTAGCTGTCACCGTGAACCTGTTCGGCCGACTAAGGTAATATGTTTCTATCTTTCCCACTTCTCTTTCTAGTCCTCATCTCTCTTCTGCCATTCTTTCGTTAGATAATGCTGGCTATAGAAAGGCGCAATAGGAAATACCTTCCCAATTGAAGATTATCTCACTTGTTGTTAGTCTCTCTCTGCTGTAGTTTCTTTGACATTGTTAGATATTGAACTAGGGTTTATTACATCTTCTGCCAATCTGAAATTCATGTTCAAGTTCACACAATTGTACATGTGATTAAAACATATAACTTCAGCAAACAACAAATCAATATATACAACTATATATGTACGTACAGTTGTGCAAGTTTTAATTAGTATTATCGATAGTGTTAAACCTTTCGAGAGAAAAAATTTCTAAAGAGAGATAATAGGATTGGAAGCAAGGAAAACTGTACTTTGTTTTCTCTTCGATACACTGTTTCAAGCTTACAACTAACTAATAACAAATACAACACCAATAGATAGAGAATAGGGTTGGAAGCAAGGAATATTGCACTTTGATTGTCATTCCACGGGACAAAGAATTGGAACAGCAAGCTCCAAGTTTCAAATATTATTTCCAATAGAGCATTATACTCATTCTTCCTAGCCACATGAGAAATAAGAGCTTGTTCATCACTACTAGGCTCCATATCATTACAAGTAATGGCAGTAAAAATCTTGGGCTTGAAAATGTCATTTTGTGACCTTATAAACATAGGATGGGTTTTAGGATTGATGGATGTGAAGCCAAATGAGGTTGTAGATGGTGAGGGAGTGTGAAGTATGTAGAATGAGAGGGCTGGATCAGTGGAGGAGGATTTAGTTTTCTGAGTGAATGGGCTCTAAATTTTGTAGCAGGATTGTGGAGATAGCTGAACAGAGGTTGATGCTGCAGGAGTCTCTTTTTCTACACAAAAGAGTTTTGAGTATGGAAACTCAAGTTCATTGTGTAACTTGGTTGTTATTTATTATCCTTGTTATAAGTATGAAATTAGTAAATATTATTTTATAAATATGAAATACTATTTTTTTTTTCTAGAATAGTTATTAACTTTGGTCCAAGTTTTGACTTTTTAAATATTGATTGTTTGTGTTTTTGCCCTAATTAAATAATGTTTGGCATTTGTGCATGAGGATTTGTATGTAATAGCTTATGTTTATTATGCAAAACACCCTACCAATCAATATGTAGAAAATTGTGATTCAAACAATATCTAACAATCATTGTTTTCTATAAACCATAAATGAAAATATCAAAAGTATGATCCATTTATCTTAACAAGCTAATCCACACAAGTCTTCCACTGTACATATCCAAGCACCAACCGCTCAAATCGTGATTGTTGGATTGTTTGTAAAATAAAGGCTAGGACAAATGTCATCACTCCACAAATTATTCCACCACCTTTTCAAGAGGGATTCTAGACATATATAAATAGACCTCGACACTGACCCAGTTCATGCGACTAGTGAACATATGAGTATTATTGATGAAGACTCAGACTCAAATGAGGAATTTGAGAATGATACTAGTCTAGATATTGATTCAGGAAGTAATGAGGATTCAGACAGTGAACAATATTTTTAGTGTAATAAAAGACTTTTATTATAATGATTACAATGTAAGATTTTATATAATAAGTCTAATTATACCATGCAACTTATAATTAATGATTCTTCACCAACCCATGAATTGCTTATTTTTTTCCATGTTCTTGAATCATGAATGGATTGCTTATTTTGTTGGTTTTATGGATGTTGGACATCACATTGAAATTTTGGACTTTGTAGTTTATGTTAAATTTTTTTTGTTTTAGAAGTATAGGTTGTATTGATGATTATTTTATGTTCAGATCTTTGTTGAATTATTCAAGATATATGATATTTTTTAGGTTTTATATATTTTTTTAATTTTGGTTTAAACCGAAATTACGCACCAAAAATCGAACTGGAAATTCGATTCGGTTATCAATCTTGTTCGGTTCGGTTGTGTACAAAAAAATTCAATTATTTCAATTCGATTTTTTTTAGCCAAAACCGATCCAAATAACCGAATGCTCACCCCTAGGCTAGAGGTAATAAATGTGTATTTAATTATTGTATTTTATAATCTAAAAATAATGAAATTTCATACTTTGTTGCAGATCGAGGCATACGCACTGAGGTGAAAATCGTTGGTATAAATTTGACTCCTAATAATATTTCGAGGTGTATTACTAAAATCTTCCGAAGAGCTATGTATCTAGAAGGATTCACATGGGCCAAGATCCCAGATGACCACAAGATGTTGTGGTTCAATGAGTTGAAGATATTGTAAAGTTAAAAGTAATTTTTTAAAAATATTATTGTAATATCAAACATATTAATGATTTTTTCCAAATGGCAGAAAGAGTTTTAGTGGGAATCAGCTATCGAGAATGATGTATTGCACTTATTTTTTTAGAAAGCTAAAAAACGATACAAAGATATGTGCAATAGGTTGAAACAAAGTAAAGAAAGGTCACCACATATAGATGCATCGGAGTGGGTCAAGTGGCAAAAATATTAAAGTGAAAATTTAAAAAATACTTCGGAAGCAGAATCTAAAAATAGGATGAAGTGGGCGAATGAGGGAGAGACGGGACCCTCCACACACAGGGCCAGCTCGAGAGCGTTCCATGAGTGTGCCCTCATGATAGTAAGTAATTAATCAAATCTTATTGTTTCTTTCAATCTAATACTACGAAGTTTTTGATGCAACACATCGACGAGATGCTTCTAATTACTGCAGTTAAAGGGCAAAATTTGTAGCTGTAAGTATGCAAATAAATCACTACTTAATAATTTTCTTATTAATTTATCATTTAAGTAAATATTAATATTTAATAATGTAGGAGGAGTACCAGAGGATGATGATGGAGGTATTCCAGGCAGATAGTTCTTCATCACCGGTCTCCGTTTCACACCAAAATTAGCTCTTTCAAACAGTTGTCGGTGGAGTTTCTAAGAAGTAGCGAGTATTTGGACTGGGGAGCATAGGAAAGAGCATTACTTCTACCTCCAGTACTTCTCAGCCTCCATCGCATCCACCTCATTCAGATTCAGAAATCAACCCACAGATGGAGGCACGTCTGCGTACTTTGATTTGAGAAGAGGTTGCTCGCGTTTTGCCACCACACTCACCGGAAGAATAGCATTCAAGGTTATTTTATTTAATTTTTAATTTAATATATATGTCATTGTATGCTTTGAAGGTGATTTATTCATGAAAATTGTTTCTTTATTCCATATGAAGATTATTTATTTCTTATATGTTCTTTCTTGTAAATAATTTGAATTTTGTCGTAGCTGGTACTGGATTAAGATTTGGCTTTGTACTATTTAATGATGAAAAGAAGTTGATGAATTTGATTGTGATTTCTTCCCCCTTATCATTTGCTGGTTTTTCTGAACACAAGTCTTGTTTTTTTCTTTCTGTTAGTGGATTGCCAGCAGTAAACAAGTTGGGTACTAAGGTAATATGTGGGAATATGGAGGAAAGAGCTTAGTTCAAGGGTTATGCTCTTTGGCTGCAATTGTTTGTTAATTATTAATTTTTTATTATTTTTAATTTTGTATTGTAATAACCCTAAGTTTATATAAAGTTAAGTAAGCATATTAAGCTTAATTATTTATAATAGGTGTGTAACTATTTTAGTTTTCCGGTAAATCTTGATTTAATTTGGAAAATTAGGCCTTGTGTATGATTGTGAATAGCCTAGACGACCAAATAAATGAAATCGTTGTTGGAAATCCGAGCTCAAGAAATTAGGATTTTCATTTATTAAATAGATTTGATTCGGATTTGAATCGCTATCGAATGCTTCATTTTTTTTTCTGAGCTAGAGATTATTAGAGAATAATTAATCGAGTTGATTCAGGTGATTGGACTGAGAATACAAGATTTGTGCGTAGTTGTGGGAATTTATTATAATTTTCTTCTGATATGGTAGTTTAGATAATTACATAATATTAATATTAATAAAATAATATTTTTACCTTTATATTTGTCACTCCATTTTGCCTCCAACCGTGTGAATCACCTTGTGGAGTGATTAGGTATTAGACGTGGGTAATAAGGCGGATGGGAGAGAATTAAATTAGTCCCAAAAATAATATTCGAACTCAAGAAATCCTTCTCCAAAATGTGTCAATCTGCTACCTTGCTTGTTTCAGTCCAAACTAAGGGAAATTGGTGAAATCTTTCTTCACAAACAGTAAACAACGTGAAAAAGTCTTCAAATTAGACCCAGCTTTTTATAATTGAAGGAGGGAAGCATATGTGAGGTTTTTGTGATATTTTGAAGGTAATTACGAAGATTCTGAGTTAATACTTATGAATTTGAGATTTTGGTTTAATAATCATGTATAATTGTTATCTAGGAACTTTGTGTTAACCTCTGATCGTGTTGGCTGTGGACGAAATAAGGGCGAACTGTGAAGTCTTGGGAGAATTTCTGGAAAATCTATAAGGTTAGCATACTCAAAGTTTATTGGGGATTCATTGTTATGGGTTAAATTCTTAAGCATAACTACATGATTTTAGGTTTATATATGTATAAAATCATGTTATGAAACTGGAGTTCATTGATGTTTATGCTAAGTGGCTGGAATTAAGTTGAGGGAGCATATATATATATATATATATATATATATATATATATATATATATAAGATCTACATTTCCTCATAATCCTATTTTCCCAGAAATTTCTTAAGCTGCAGTTTAGCAAATTCAGATAAATTAAGCAAGAATTAGCAAAAAGTTTCTTCTACAACCTGTTAGAGCATGAAAAATCCTTAAAGTTAGGCTCAAACTTTACTCGATTTGGCTTAGTATCGAAGGAGAAAATTTCCTGTCAATTTGCTGCTGTTATGGTTAAATTTATGTAAAAATTTTAGATTTGTTCTTCGTTTTATTGTGATTTAGCTTCAGAATTTTATAGGTGTGATATCTAGGGACTTATTACTAATTGTTAGTTGGATTAATTATTGAGAAATCATTTTTGGGAGTGCTATTTCTGAAAATATTGCTGGAAATTTTATCAAGGAAGGAGGATGATAGTTTTATGCAAAGTTTGTTGATTTTGATTTGGTTTCTAAAACATATGAGTATGATTAAACATAAATTGGTATGTTAACGTTAGGGGAGTGGATATTCACTTAATAATCAAGTTATTAGCATGAAGTTGATAGATGTAAATGATGTGTTTGATGAAATGCCTGTGTGGAATAGCTGGAACTAGTGTTCAGAAATGCAAATAATGTGTTTGATGAAATGCCTGAATGAAAAACTGAAACTAATATGTTAATTTCTGAAAACTGCTGAGTCCCAATTATATATTATATGTTCTGTTTTAGTTTGTAGTCACTATGTGAAGTGTAGGAATAAATTGGGAAGTAAAGAAGTTAATTAACCAAGTATGAACTTGCCTTTTCGGAATAAAAGAGATCAGTGTTACTTGATTAATTTCTTGCTATAAACATGTGTATGACCTTATGGAAAATTAAAATTAGGTATGGAATTGATTATCTTTGATCGAATTGTTGATTTAGTGTAATTATGAGTTGGAATTTGATGCAGACGAAGAAAGTAATGGTTGGTTGGAATTTATGAACGACATGCTTATTTGATTCAACATCAATTTAAATTAAAAATATGAATGAATATATTGATGAATAAACATCTTAAAGACTTAATCATTGGGCTAAGTTGTGAAGGTTGAAAGTGAGATGTACGAGGAGATGAAAGCTTGTAATTAAACTTATAAGATTGTATAATCTACGAGTTAATGAACAAGAAAATAAATTATATACAAGGGGCTGAAGTTGGAAAATCAAAGGAATGCTAACTACTTGAATTGTATATTAAATCCAACTTGTTATGATTGTACATAGTTAGTATTTGATAATAGGTGTAAATACATATATACTATGAGTTAAATTTTGAATCATAATTTAGTCATACAAGATGTTGAAGTAAATTACGTTAGGTTGCTCCACCTATTTTGTGATTTATTTGTATTGTTCCTTGATTGAAGGAAATCCACCTGGACAAGCACGGGCTTTCGTTAATCCACGACACCACCCGAACTCTTAAATAATAAAGGTGGGCGCTCTATTTATTCTACGCATGAATACTTGTTTTGGTTTTAAAAAGACATGAAAATGATTTTATTTTCTAAACATGAATGTCTATGCCAAACTGTTATGTGTGGTTGTCTATCTATTCCTCTGAGTCAGACATAGTTGGCCAGAGAGTTAATAACGTCAACGGGAAATGAACTAAGATAAGCCTTGAAATATTCCCTGTTGATTGCGAGCTAGGTAGTTCGTCCCCTGAGCCGCAATATCAAGTGTTCAGTTCCTTGATATGTTATGAATTGTATATTATGATCGGGTCTCGATGCTTTGTGTTTAGAGGCTAGTGCACTGTGATGACAGTTAATGTTGTTCATCGTGACCTGGAAGTAGGCCTGCTTCCTCGTCACCTAATTAAAACAGATAGTAACCACAAGCGAGGAAATGCATGCAAGAGAATAAAAATATTTTTAGTAAACACGGTTGCTTTAAATAAAATTTCGTGTCTTACTTGTGTGATGGCATAGCATTTATATATTTATATGTTTTTGGAGCAACGTGTTCATTGGGTACGCGGTGTACTCAGCCCCTGTGTGTTATTTATAAGACATGCAGGTTAAGCTTGGGAAGAAAAGGTTAAAATGGAAATGTGGGCGTAAATAAATAAGTGGTAGAGCTTGATCCTGAGATATCCATCTTCACATGTTTATTTTCATTCTCCGCCATGCTAGTTCTGCTGCATCGAACCTCTGAACTCTTATCTTCCCCGCTGTTGTTTAAAAACACTAAATGTGTTATTTTGTCTGAAACTAGTCTTGTAACTTTTAAAGTTTAAGTCATTTGTCGGAGTTGAACTTATAGTAACTGTTGTCCTAGGTTTTTTTTGGATGTAATATAAGTATCTATTTCTCATATCCGTGAACATTAATCTATAAGTTGCTATTCATCCATTATTTATATTTTAAATGTTAAATTATATATTGAAAGTAACCTGCCGCGCTTTCATAAACCGGGGAATAAATTGGGGGCGTGACATGTATATTATAGTTGTTTGTTGTTATATTTGTACTCTAGTATACTTTATTTGCCAATTCGTTTTACCATCCTAAAACAGTTGGCTGTTATATCTTTATTCTGGTATGATTTTATCCAATTTCTTTTTTAACCTCATTATAGTTGCGTACTATAATATTTGTATTCAAGTTTCATTAGCATGAGTATGCTGGGAATGGATGAATCCATGTTATATGCTCTAGAAGTTTTGTTTCTTTTGTTGAAGGACTTTCTTTTGGTTCATGGTCTTAAATGAACAGATTGAAGATAGCTCATGATGGGGTTTGGTTTGAGATTGCAATATTGTAGAGGATTAATGAATAATATTCTGATTTAAATTTTATTGTTGTCTCATGTCTCAGATCGCAGTTTTGTAGTCGAAAGTAAGGATAGATGACAATTATCAAGTCATGTAGATTACATAAGTTGTTATTTGCTGATGAATTTGCAAAGTGATTTTATTCTTTATAATACAAAATAATTTTATTCTTTCCCCATGTCATATGGTTATGAAGATTATTTATTTCTTATATGTTCTTTCTTGGTATACTTGATCCAATATAATGTTTAAAGCTTGGTTTTGGAATTGGGGTGCGAATGTGATGCTCATCTTTATGTTGTTCCATTATTTATACAGAATTGCTTTTGGATATCCTATAAATGTTGTATCATTAATCTATCTTGTATGTATGTTCTGTAATTACTGGTCCAATTGGAAAGGAATGTGCGGATTTGTGGCCTAGGATCGGCAGTGCTGCTAATTACTGGTTGTTTTGGAGGATTTATTAGTTTTGTGTTGGTTTATTATATTGTGTAGTGTTGATGTATTTCGAATGATTAAACATTTTGAATAGTAGTGGTTTTTATATGCTTTTGTATCAAATGTTGTTGGTTAAGATATGGATTGTCGATTTGTGGATTATAGATGTATTTAATACTTATGGTTTGTGACAAAAACCAACTAGGTGATTCCCAACGGGCCGGATCCATCGCGAATCCGTCGCGAATGGTTACCTACTAAGGATTTCACATTGTTTTGCGACCAACTTATCCGTCGCGAATCGTCAAAATTTTTGTGGTGAAGGAATGCATTTTTTTTTGTTTGCTGGGGTAATGTGATATTTGGGGGCTATAGTGAGTGTTATGTGAATTTTAGGGGTTAAGGGGGCTACACGGAATATATTTTATTTAGCTTTATAATTAAAATTTTAATTTAGAAGTTATAAGGGTGAAATAGTAATATTATATAATAATTTATTTATTTTTTAAATTGGGTGGCTTTATTGAGAAAAATGGTGGTTATGTATAGAATTACCCATCATTTTTTTCAAACCAGCAAAATTAATTTAGTTTAGTCGGCACGCCCCTATTAAAAACTAAATCCTCATAATTGAAAATTTAAAGAATGGATCCACCTAGGGGTGACAATTCATGCGAATCCAATTCTTATCGCATCAATTCGTTATCGATCCAATTCGTTAAGGTCAAATCTGTATCCGATCCATTAAGAAAAATCTAAATTCATAACTATATCCGATTCATTAAGCTCAAATGCGTATATGCACGAACCCAATTTGCATCCAACAAGGATCCAATAAGAATTCTATCTAAATTCTCCGTTATGAATCCAATCCGATAAGAATTCGATAATGATCCAATCCTATTGATACAATAAGAATTCGTTTCAATAAACATAATAATAATCCAATAAAAATTCGATAAGATAATATAAAATATTCATAATTGGTTGTTCTAATCTTTTTATTGGATAAATAAGTAAAACTGAAGGGTTCTAATGCTCTAATATTTTCTTCAGATTTGATGTTGCTCCAGAGCTTAAGTTTCAAGTTTAGACAACCCTTCCAAATCTGCCACTTGAACTTTAAAACCCCTAAACTATTAGCAAGATTGTATAAGCAGTTGAAGAACCATTAGAGATGGATCATTGGACTATATCAAAAGATTATATTAGAGGCCCCAGGGTACTTGTCCTTGTGAACGCTCTTAAACCACCGATAGAAAGTATTGATGTCCAACTTCATGACGGTACACTTTTTACACAAGAGTTTAAATTTCAACACTTTCCTTCTTTTTGTGATAAGTGTAAAAGAATTGGTTACTTTGCTATGAACTATCATTTTAGTTCTGATAATATATCAAAAACAACTAACTATCTTCAGGGGAAGTCTGTCAATGACAATCAATGTTGTAAAATCGCTAGGCGCTAGTCGGGCGGCCGAGGGGGGCCTAGCGCCTAAGCGGTCTAGGCGTGGATTAGTCGGATTCTAGGCGGATTCTAGGCGGTTTACTTATTTTTATTTTTTTATTTTTTATATATCTCAAGTAATATATAAAAATTTTACCCACAAATTATATATTTAAAAAGCAAGTAAAATTTCAGCATTTTATATGTATCTCAAGTAATATTCCTGCAACAAACATCCTCACATTTAAATCCAAACGTATAAATATTCCTGCAACAAGCACTTTTACATTTAAAAGCAAAATCAAAACAAAAGTAAATCATAAACTAAAGTTTAAATATTCCTGCAACAAATATCATCACAATTCAAATCAATCCAAAATAAAAGCAATGACCACTCACAACTTTTCCACAATTCAACTTACACGGAGCAACATTGCCAGATATTTGTGCAATGTGCTCTTTCAGGCGATAGATTCCACCACTCACAACTTTTCCACACTTCACGCATTTAACTTTATCCATATTTTTTGCATCAACTAACAAGCCAAAATTCCATCCAACATCTTTCGAATTCCTTTTAAGGATTTGTTCGACATCAGAAGGCGGAGCACTACTTTGTGAGGCTGCACTTGAGGTTGCCATAACCAATTTTTTCCCCTACCCAAATCAGGCAATCAACATAAACCATAACATAATAATTTTTCCCCTCACCAAAATAGCAAAACTACAGCATAATGTTAAACAGAACTCATAATTATCATAAAACAGAAGCATATATAAATGATTCCAGCAAAACAAAACAAATTAATAAAAAATTTCATCTATGAATGATTCCAAGTTTCCAACACATTTTTTTGAAATTTTACTACATAACAACATATAAATGATATGCTGCAGCAAAAGGGTCAAACAAGATTTGCTTACAGATCAATAAAAATGATTTCACTCTTCCTATTTCATCAACATATTCTTCTAATTTGAGATATCATAGATTCATATATGCAATTGTTGTAGTTAATTATTGACAAAAATAACAAGAACTTACCTTTGGTCCTTTGGATGGAAGCTGTCCAATGCAGGCAGCAGCAAAAAATTTGGCAGAGCAAGTCGCCGGTGGGGAGGGACTAGGGAGTGGCTGGTGGGGAGCGTGTTGTTCAAACAGAGGCAGAATAGAGGCGCAGACAGGGCAACAAACAATCGCCTTCGATGTTCGAAGTTCGAACAGAGTAGAGGATGACGGCTGTGGCCTGTGGGTGGAGGAGTAGAAGCGAACTGGGGGCGGCGGGCTGCGACAGGCGGCGGGCTGCGACGGGCGGCGACGGGCAGTGGGTTGAGGAGTATTGGCGTGCGGTTGCGGCTTGGATTGAGGAGAGTCGTGAATTGGGTATTTGGGTTTGGTTGGGAAATTTGGAATTTGGGAATAAAATTAGGGTAAACTTTTATTTTAATTTTATATTTTTAAGTTTTTAGTTTTTAAAATTTTTTTAATTTGTATTTTTTGAATATTAAAATTTAAAAATTAAATTTGCAATTGAAATTAATTCCAACCGATTTTTACCGATTTTTACCGATTAATAAACCGATTAATCCGATTAAACCGATTAATCCGATCCGATTAATCCGCCTAGTCCGATTAATCGCCGATTAATCGGTGAGTTAAATAAAACCGGTTTTCATGACCGATTTTGCATTTATCGGGGCGGTAGGCCACCGATTACCGATTAATCGGCGCCTAGGCGGTCCTAGGCGCCGATTTTTACAACAATGATGACAATACATGTGAAGGATGGATTGATGCTCAAAGTAGAAGCATCAACATAAGTAAATCTAAGGGGAATGACCCTCTTATGAGAAATAAAAGTAGTACAATAAGCAAATCATGCCAGCCTAATCGTGTTTGGAGGAGAGTTGATGCAAATGCTAAAAAACTTGGAAATATAATTCAAAAAGCTACTAACACTCACATTTATTTTGAATCACCCTTTTATCTTTCAAGAACTAATACAAGAAGTGATGAGAACTCAACCAACAATCCACTTGAGAAGGTTGTGATTGAAGATTGTTCAGTCGTACTAGAGAGCGTGAATATGCTTATTGTGCAAGACACGAATAATGAATCAATGGCCAGCATTATTTTGGATCTTAACAAGGATGATTTGCTTTGAGAGGACCTTGTTGAAGTCATTAAAGGCAATGATGTTGGAATTTCAAATCCTGAAAATCATGTAGTTAATAACAATGAACATGATGATGTTGTGGAGGGTAATACCAACAGAATCGTGGTTAATGGAAAACAACAAGAGACCAGAGGGGTGTCTACTTAAAAAAACTCAAATCCATAAGAAGCTATCACTAATCCTAAAAAACTCCTACATGGATTGGCAATCAATAGTCGGATTTAAAAAAAAAAAGCATATCCAAATCCCCATAAAAAAAATAATTATGTAGGTAAAAAGAGCAACAAAGAGAGAAGAAGTTAAATGATTTTTACAACATGGAATATGAGGGGATTGTAGAAGCCCTAGAAACAAACTGTTTTAAGGGAGTTCACAAACTCTTATAATCTCGATTGTGTTGCTCTTTTGGAAACTAAATTTACTCCTACTTCTTTCAAAAGAGTTTTTTATAAACACTTTGAAGGTTGGAGTTTCATTCACAACTTTGATCTCATGAAAGACAAAATCTTGATACTTTGGAATCCGACTATAGTGCAGTTGAACGTCTTAAAAGTTGAAGAACATGTTATCCACAGTCAAGCATTTTGGAAACCTACTGGTAAAAGCTTCCATTTTAATTTTTTTCTAGGGCCTTTATACTTATTCTAAAAGGAGAGAACTTTGGGATTCGCTTCTTTTGAATGTTCCTCTTTCGGAGGCTGCTATTAAATTTGGTGATTTTAATTATGTTCATGGTCCAGAGGAGTGGTTGGAGGTAAACGACCCTCTATGGAAAAAGAATACTTTGAGTTCTCTGATACTTGAGTCTTTCTTAGTCTACAGGACACTACTTCTACAGATTGTTTCTTCACCTGGACGAATGGCAAGGTGTATTCCAAAATTGATTGGGTCTTGACTAACAATACTGTGAGGATGGTTTGTTTTGCAGCACTATTTTTCTCACTCAAGGGACCACTTCAGATCATTCCCCTAGTATAACCTACCTCTTTGAAGAATTTGAACGGTTTAGAAGCCCCTTCAAATCTTGCAATGCCTGGATGCAACATAAGGACTTCAAGAGGACTTTGGAGGAAAATTGGGATAAAGCAAGAGTCAATAAAGGTTGGCAAGCTCACTTAGAATCTAAATCGGTCCATCTTCATGGAATTCTCAAATCCCTCAACCTGAGGGAGTTTAGTTATATTACTGAGAGGACGAAAGTTATTGAACTCCTTGAAGAAGCACAAGAAGCAGTTGATAAAGACCCTCTTAATCGTGAAGGAGATTAAAATTTCTATCAGGAAAGAGTGTATGAGACTGAATGCAGCCGAGCAGAGCTTCTTTGGTCAAAGAGAGAGAAGCTTACATCTTAAACTCTCTTATACTAATTCTAAGTATTTTCATTCTGTTGTTAAGAAAAAAAACATTCATGTAATACTATCTGTTTTCTTTGCAGGGTTGATGGGGAGATCAATACTAACATCAAATCGGTTGTTTCTAATTCCATTGATCTTTATTCTAATCTTTTTGGTGTTGTAGTTGCTAGGTCTCTTACAGATCCAAGAATCTTTGATTAAGCTTGTTAAGGCTACAAGCTGGGGATTGATGAACATAATGATATGGATCGCTCAATCTCAATAATTGAAATCATTGAAGCCTTATTTGATATAGGAGATGACAAAGCACCTGGTCCTGATAGGTTTACCTCGATTATTTTAAAACAAAAATGGCAGGTTGTAGGTGTTGATGTGGAGGATGATGCGGTTCATGAGTTCTTTGATACATGGCTCATATTGAGAAAGTTGAATCATACGGTCGTGATGTTTATCCCAAAAAAGACACATGATCCCATTGTTGTTAATTTTAGACCTATCTCTTGGCTAATAGAATGTCTCACTATCTCTTACGTATTATTAATCCTGCTCAATCCATCTTTTTGAAATGGCGGAATATTATTGAAAAAATCCATCTTGCGCACAAAATCATCAGGAAATTTGAAAGAAAAACTAAAGGAGTTATTGCCAGAAACATGCTAAAGGACTCTATCTCGTGGGACTTTTTAGTCGAGGTGTTGTGGGGGCTCAATCTCCATCCTCGCTTCATCCACTGGATCATGACATGTGTTACTTGTCCCACATTCTTTTTGGCAATTAATGGTAGAACCCATGGATTCATTAATGGTAAAAGAAATTTACGTCAGGGTGATCTGATGTCCCATTTTCTTTTCCTTTTTCGTATGGAGCATCTTTTTCGTCTATTTATTGCTCGTATCAGGGGTTTTGATTATGGATTTTTGCCTAAATGTGAATCACTCAGAATTTCTCATCTTATGTTTGTTGATGATTTACTTTTCTTTGATTGTGGTGAACCTCGCTCTATGAGAGTGGTAACTAATATTTTTGCAAGAGTTTACAGCGACATTTGGTCTTCACATCACCAAATCTAAGTCACATCTTTCTTGGGGGCATCCGATCTTATGAAGAACAACAAATCATGGATATGTTTGGCTTTTCCTGAGAGACATGGCCTGTGAATTGTTTGGCATTCCCATGTCTTCTATTAAACTTCAATCTTGCATTTATAGTCCTTTGATTGATCAAATTTTTTATTTTATCAATTGTTAGAGTAATGTGAGTTTATCCCTGGCTATAAGAGAGGAATTGATTTGATCTATTTTGCAGGGGTGGAATGTTACTGGATCCAGGTTTTACCTTTGCCTGATGTTGTTGTAGATATGATTAACATGTTATTTTGCAAGTTTCTTTAGAAAATGAAACTTTTTTTGGTCTCTTGGGCTAAAGTTTGCAAGCCCAAGGACGAAGGTGGTCTCGACCTTCGTGATCTCAAGCAGTGGAATAAAGCAATCCTTACAAAAATTTTGTGGCAGATTCTCTTTGAATTCGTTGGGTTCATGAAGTGTTTCTTAGAGGCTGCAATATCTAGAGTATTGAGGAGAACATGAGAGATTCTAATTTACTTAAAAATATCTTGCTTATTCATGATCACCTTTTATAGGATGGTGGAGGAGATGTAGATAGAGCTAAATCTTTGTTGGCTTCATGGTATTGCTCTTCAAAACAGACTAGTAATGCATACGAGTACCTTAGGGAGAAGGATGAAAGGAAGTTTTGGCACAAAGCTATTTGGAAGGGCTTCATCCCACCCCCACCCCCCCTAAAAAAATCTTTAGTTTCTCTATGGCTAGCTATCCAACTATGCTTGAAGAGTAATGTTCGCCTCCAAATCTATTTGGAAGGGCTTCACCCCCCCCCCCCCCCAAATTTCCAGTTTCTCTATGGCTAGCTATCCAACGATACTTGAAGAATAATGATCATCTCCAATTTTTTAGTATTCCTCAAATTTGTCTTCTCTGTCATACTGATGATGAAACTGATAAGCACTTATTCTTTGATTGGAGTGTTTCACAGGCTATTTGGACAGATATCAAAAATTGGCTTCGCACACCCCGTCGACTGTCGACTATTGAGATCGCAGTCAAATAGATGGAAAGGGATTCGAGTGCTTCTAAGGTGGTTAAGAAGGTGAGAATGATTGTTTTATCTGCAATAGTCAACCACATCTGGTATACAAGAAACAAACTCAAATTTCAAGACAGATCCTCTGTTGTGGCTGATGTGGTCAAGGAAATTAGAACGGATGCTATCGTGTTCTGTATTCTATCTTTCCCGTTGAGGTTGTTGTATCACATATGGTCAATAACACTACTTAGTGTCCCTTGTTGCTTGCTTCCAAGTTTTTCTTGGTTTGGCTTTGCAGGTGTGCCAACCTAGTTGGGATGTCTGCAATGTCAGAGGTCAACGGTGATAGCATTCAGCAGGTGTATGTGCTGACATAGTTAAGATATACACTATCAGGATGTGTTACATGATCTGTTGTCTTTCGCCTTGGTTACCTCTAGTTGAGCAGGTTCTTGGTTTTTGTGGGTGATTGTATCTTGGTCTTTTCGAGGTTGTTCTCTGTGTCTGGGCTACCTGCTTGATGTATATGTTTTGCCTCTGTTGGCTTTGTTTGGAGTTGTTTTTTCGTACGGGTTTTAGTTTTTTTTGAGTGGGTAGCTTTGTTGAGGTTTTTTCAAGGCTAGTCACCTTGTTTTGATATTTACTGTCTACCTAGTTTCGATATCTGTGTCTACCTCTGTTGGCTTTGTATTCCTTGGGTATGTCCATTGTATCATTGTAAGGATTTTGCCTATTTCTTTACTTTTAATATAGTATTTACTTTGTTGAAAAATCCTCAATCATGCATCCCTAATTACATGACAAGTCATCTTAAATTTAATTACTAATTACCAAACTTTCTCATTTTCAAATATCCAGCAACCCTAGCACTTCTGTAGTCAACACTCCACCAACAAACCAACGACTTTAAAACTTATAATAATAAAATAAACTATAATAATTACCTTTCATAGATCATTGTAAAATTGCAAAAGTTGAGCCAATGGATGAGCATTCAAACGAATCTAGAATACTTTATAAAAATTAAGATCAAGATCTCACTAGCTAGTTCATCCGTTAATACAATTTTATTGGAAGCAAAGTTGATAAAAAAAGAGAGAGAGAGAGAGAATTATAAATTTTGAAAGTATGAAGAAAATAAATATTAAAAAATATAATAAATAAATAATTAAATATTTTTTTGGTGGTGAATGAAAAAAAAAAAAAAGAATAACTATAATGAAGAAACTATAGATTTGAGTTTCTGAAAGAAACCTTAAACTTAAACTAATATATTAAAATTAATTTATTAATCATTATATTTAAATAAATAAATAAGAATATAATAATTTTTTATTAATTTATTAATAAATATTCGTATCCGGTCCGAATCCAATCTGTTTAGCAAATTATCCGACCCGGCCATTCAATCCGAATCTAATCCGAAATTTCCGTATTTTTATCGTGTCGATTCAATAAGGATTCATATCAATAAGACTCAATTCATATTCATTATTATCGTACAAATTCGTGTTGAAATATGGTGTCGGATAAAAAATTATCACCCTAGATCCACTCTTTAAGAACGCGGAAATACGAATCTAGCCCGTATCCAATTTATAAAAAGTCATGGGCCATTTAATAATTCGGTGGGGATGCTAACCCATATTTGAGATGGGCCTAATTTCTCCATTTCATTTTATTCTCACTCACCCAATATACTATACTTTATTATAAACTAAATCAATATAATAAAATATTGTTACAAAAAAACGACATATAATTGACTGCACTAATAAAACTACATTATTGTTGCAATTAGTCTCTCATTTCTGTGGGTTACCACAATCCAAATTATTGTGGGCTTATATTGTTAATCAATGTTCATGGGTCCAAAATAAATTTAAAACCACGCATAATTGAATATACATTTCAAACTATCTTACTGTTTATACTAGAAAAAATGGTATTAATTTTGACTTTGAAATTTGAATAAATGTGATAGTGGGTGCCCTGCCCTGCCCATTCAATATAATTTTTAAATTTAAATCTACGAAAACACGAGTGTTAGACTAATTTTCGATCTTATCCATTAAAACTGGACGAAAAGTCAAAAATGGACCAAACAATCTTCACCACCAAGAATTCGTGTTTTCCCATGTTTCTTAAATTAAACATTCAAACAAACTGATTTAGGTAATTAAAAAAATGTTGAAAAATAGAAAGCGTGTTCAAGTTTTAACAACGTACATTTTTTCATTTTTTTTTAGAATATAATCTGTTGCAATACTATTAATGGTAGCAGTCTTTTTTTTTTGTTTGTTTGTTGGTTTTGTTTGAAAATATGTAGCAGTCTTTTTGAGACATGAGATGTAATATTTTGACTTTTGGAATAATCCTACACAGCCTATGGGTTATGGGTTGTGTTTTCCCTAGTTAAGAATTATTTGTTGAATTAAATTCAAGGCTGTGTTTTACTTCTGACTTGTTATGGCGGCTTATTTTCTTAATAGATCTCCTATTTTTATTTGTTTAATTCTTGGTGTGATTGCTGCGCTCATAATTGTATTTTATTATTTATTTTTTGACATGATACAACGGCATGAACTCTCTTATAAAAGTGTTGTTAATAACAAATCCTAATAATATGGTGTCAAAATTAGTTTAGTAATAATGATGTGTGCTCCGGATTTCAATTAAATGATGTTTAAGATATAAATAATTTCATGAATAGTATGAGGATGTGATAAATCTTTCACTTTAACTGATAATAAATCGTATAGAAGGTCGAGCTTCTAAGATCAAAGTTAGAACAGAAATCCGGAAATTTTTAAATATCTCATGCTGATGTATGAGACCAAATTTAATGAGTATATATAGATATAGAAATTTAATAAAGAAGTGAGCAACTTCACTAATCAACATTGGATATAACATTATTTTTAGATTACAATGATATGACATGATATAATTATTCCAAAAATGTGGCAATCACAAATTAAGATTGCATAATATAAAAATGGATTATATATATATTTTTTGTTGGTGGAGCCACAGATCAATCCATGATCCAATATTATTATGGAGAGATTTAAATTTAATGATGGTCGAAAATTAATAAGCCAGCACGTAAAAGTTGGGATTAAGAAATTCCAATATGGAACGAGGTGGAACGGGCCCTATTTCACATCACAATTAACAATTGCAGCCTCGTGCCCCCACCACCAAACAAAAAATAAAAAATCAAACTTTGTAATTATTATTATAATATTTTACGATGGTAAATTATTCCAGCAGATTCTCGAAGCAAATGCCTTTTCACACATTCTCCCCAAACACCTAATTTATTAATAAATAATTAGTATGACATGGCCTATGGAGGCATGACCATACATGGCAGGATGATGTGCCATGTCATGGATGTGTATGGTGCATAACATCATCATCAAATGCTCTCGACAGTTACAATCCAACACGGGTTAGGTTAGTGAGGCCGTTCTCGGTTAAAATTCAGTTATTTTTTTGTGAATAATAAAAATACCAGTTAATTATTAAATATGTTTATTTGATTAATATTTATGCTAAAATGCTTCCAGATATTCTTCATTATCAAAAAAACTAATTGCTTTATCTAATACCACAAATTTTATTTTCTATAAGGAGATTAACTTAGAATCAAATATTCTAAGTGTTTTTTAAAAAGATTTATTTATACATGTAAGTCTGCATATTATAGATAAAAAGTAAATCAAGTTTACAATATGCAACACATATAACCTTAGATTTGTGGGAGAGACAAACAACACTATTAGGTATCTCCAGTAGAACTAAAAACAATTAAAAAAATAGTAATGCATATTGTTGAGGTTCATTTCGTACGAATACGGGTCCCAGAAACTTTGAATCCGAAAAACACAGAGAACGACAACGAATAATATATGAAAATAAACAGGACCAAAATAATGATAAATATAAATAGACAGGAACAAATTTGATTAGATGATGTTACAGATTACACAGTCGAACTCCAAAATTCGAGCTACATAAAATCCCCAAAGGGGCTATGGGACCTCGATCCCAATAGGATAACATTCCACCAAGGCTCCGACCCCAAAAGCAAGAGCTCGCGGTAAACTCTACGCTCGCTAAAAGACCCCAAAAGGATGAACTCGTACAGTTCGCAGGGGCTGATCAGATAGCCAAAGTAACGAACGGGACAGATCCCGAATTGTACCACCATAAATCCGTGGTTTCGGGCCTGCGATCACAGTCCTCGCAGCTGCTTCTCGGGGCTACACGAGCAAGGAAGGGTCACCCACGGAAGAATTGACCCTCATGTCTAAGGAGGTGCTTACGGACATCCCATGAAGAAGGGGCTATTGTTGGGGTATAATCAAAATTGGCCCATTAAAGAAGCCCAACGAGAGGCTCATCAACATTCTTGCAGACCAAGCAGCAAACTAGCCCAGTCGGGAGGAGCCCGCAGATAAGGAGAAGCTCGACAAAAATAGTTTGATAAACAAGTAAGCAGTTTGATGAGAGAAAAGGACCTCCTCCCAGAGGGGCCACCTGAAAGGGAACCACTCAACAGTTAAGAGAGTTGCCTAGTGACGAAAAGATAAGTTCTCGAGAATTCCGGAAGCGATTAGAAGGAGGCATTGCAACAATCCCATAAAATTGGAGGTCGCTACTCAACAGATCCAGTGAAAATCCAGGAAACCGTAGCGCTCACTACTCCCTATAAGTAGTCCATTGTAAGCCGGTTTTCGGCATCTATCTTTTCACTGCGGCATGCACTCTTTATTGTCTTTCTAGTTGTATCATTTAGCTCTCTGTCGAACCCGATGTCGTGAAATCGGCAGTTCGACTGTGTAATCTGTAACATCTTCTATTCAAATTTGTTTCTGTCTTCTTATATTTAGTATTGTTCTCGTCCTGTTTATTTTTATATATTATTCGATGTCGTTCTCTGTGTTATTCGGATCCAAGATTCCCCGGGCCCATATCCGTACGAAACGAACCTCAACGCATATCATATAATATTTATATTTTGTTGTACATGACCAACTCATAAAAGAGAGGGATTTCATGATTTTAGGTCATTGTAATCTTTTTTTTTAAGTATTGTAATCTAATAGAATCTTTTACTTATAGGTGGATGAGAGATTTAGAGTCGAACTCTTTACAACTTGATATTTAACATTGTAAATCAATTAAGGGGAAAAAATGTAGTGCTTCCTCCCAGACTCTCTAGGATTGAATCATTACAACCATAGTTTATAATATTAATACTATTCGAGAAAAAAAAAAAAAAAAAAAGTAATTAGTACATATATTGTAGTATAACTATACTCATCACTTGAGATTGTGTAAAAATTTCATATAGATTAATAATTCAACTTTATCGAACCCCAATTTATTATTGTAATTCAATTTGAAAGAAAAATAATTATTATTAAAAGTATTATAGACTAACGTACCCTTAAAGTCACCCTCCCTCAACTCTAACTTAACATTGCAACTCAAATCTAAAGAAAAATTAATTAATTATGTCAAATATTACATTAAATAAGTTTTAATTAAACGTAAAGTTTTACAAAATCTGAACATATTTGATTGCAAAAATACAAAATAAGCTCAGTAAAATTAGCATCATTATGTATCATTAATAAAAAATTAAGAAATCATCCAAACTTTGTTGAATCCAACCTGAAAATTTGATCGGATTCGAAGAAAGCGATGGAATTATTATTTTTTTTTCTTTTTTTTTTACTAAATGTGACATTTTAAATTAATTTGAGAGGACAAAATGTGACATTTTATGGTTGAGTGAAACGGGAAAATTTGAATGCAGCCAAAAATATTTAGGCTCCGCCTAGTCAGAGCTGAGTCAGAGGAGAGGAGCCCCCGACCTCAACCTCACCCACCCCCCTCCTCGTCAACATCACTCTCATTTTTTTAATATTTTCTCCAAAGAAAAAAAAACTCATAATTTAATTTCATCATATACATCTATTAACTCTAGCTTAGTCCATTACTTAATTAAATAGTTTTGGAATTCCCACAGATTTATTTAGGGTGAGAATTACTGGACCATCCCATTCTACTGCCTAATTAGAAATATTTAGACCACGGTATTATTATTATTATTATTATTATTATTATTATTATTATTATTATTATTATTATTATGTAAGATTAACATCAATTTAAATTCACGCCGTCCTATTTCTTTTATTACAATTTTAGGCTGTTCCGTTTTCTATACAATGCGTTATTGATTATCAAATTTATTTCATGTGTACTAGAAGATTCCATTTTCGAACTATATTTTTGTAATGTTAGTCAAAATTAGGAATGACAATGAGCCAATCCGTCAATTTTCGGATAAATTCTTTGAGTTATGGGTAAAACGGTTTGAATCAATTCGTGCTAAAAGATTTTCGAACTTCAAAATCATGGCCCTAATCTAATTCTTTGATTTTCGGGCTAATGCCGGATCAATGAATTTATGAGTTATTTTTTATATTTTATTTTTTTCTAATTTAATATTTCTACTTCTATGTTATAATAAAATCCAAAGCACATCACAAATCTTTATGTATTAAAATATTATATTTTTATTTTAGTGATATTTGAATATGCTTTAACTTTATAATTAAACAAATTTTAATCAAATATTCTTTGAACTAAATACAATATATAACTTAAAATTTATTAGAAGTAGATTATTTCAGTAATATAATTATGATAAAAAAAATATTAAAATAAATTAGCCGGATTAATTGGGTTAACTCGTTTGGTTTCGGGCTCAGTCCTATCGAGCGTTGGGTTATTGGGTCTCGGTTTAATCAGGATAAAAAAATTTCGTGCATTTTAACCCTAACTTGCTTTTTGGCTCGGGTTTATTGGGCAAATTCGTAGATTTCGGACTAAATTGACATTCCTAATAAAATTATGTATATTCATCTTGTTTAAAGATTATTGTAAAGAATAATTATTGAATTGTAATTTAAGATTTTATAAATTTGAAGAAGTCATCTAATGTCAATGTAAAAAAAAAAAGTTACTACAACAGAATTAAGCTAAATAAGATTCTAGAAATATTAAATATGTAATCAATATTGTGTGTAAATCGTGACTCTAGTTACATTATAAAGAATAATTGTGATTCACGCCGATAAAGAATTTTGATGGTACGATGTAACTAGGATAATAATTAAAGATATAAATATACATCGTAATAAATTATTATTTATTTTATCTATTACCCTTACAAATATAATAAAATATTTTTTCTCAAAAAAAAATAAAATAAAGGAAGACCAGAAATAAATCAAAATGCGATGATGTATGTTCATGAAAATTGGATTGAATAAACTAAACCAACACTAAACAAAGACACAATAAACCAATGTTAATTGGAAAATAATTAATCAAATATAATCTTATTGGTTTTTTTATTTAAACACAAATCATAAGTTTTTGACCAAGAAAAAAAATTGTGTTCAATTATCTAGGTGGAAGTATATCATTCCAAGAGAATCTTTGACGTTTGAATCCTAATATATGTAGGAAAGCGTTATGCACCAAAAATTGAAGTTTTACAACTAAAAATAATAATTCTTGAGTCCTAATCTCCAATATTAATATAAGTATACACATATATTTTTGTAAGACATTTTAATTCATGTTTTATACTTTTAGAATGTGCATTTCATTTGAAATTAATTTTACACTATGTTAGTATGAAACTCATTTCGAATGGAATGAGTATTACATTTGAATTATGCTCCGTATAAAATACATTTTATTCCGAATGTATAATAGGAAACCCACTATTCCTATAAATGCCTCATTTGTTGATATCATTGTTTTGTAAATTAGTGATCTAATTTGTAAAGATTTGAAATTTTATATCCCTTGAATAAATACATTAAAAAAACAAAAACTTTACAGTTTATTGTATAAATATATGTATAGGCCAAGAAAATATCATTTATTATAACGAAATGTATTGTCCTTAATGGATAAAAACTTAATTTTTGGTAAAGTTGTTTGAATAATCATGATATAGATCCCAAAATTAGAGTATTGAATACACATCGAAAATATTTAATGTGTTTGCACTTATCTAAACTGGTCGTTCTGCACCAATTTGGTTTGTTAAGTTTAGGTCTTAAATGTTACTATAGTTGTTAGTCAGTTTCAGAATATACTTCAACACTTGAGTGTTGAGTTATAAGATACGAAAACTGATAAACAAAAAGCTATGAACGATACAAAAGTTTATAGTGGTTCAGACACAAAAATCCTACGTCCACTCTTCAGACAATGTCTGGAAATCCACTAAGTTACAACAGGCGCTCCCACGATCTATCACTAGCTGATGGATGCCTGGTCCACCAGTCCACTAGTTCACTCGCCCGGGTCTTTGTTCGTCCTACACTTCTCAGCTTCTTGGAGTGTGGGCACACCATGGAGGCTCCTACCCGGAATTGAGTTTTTTATAGTTCTCCCCAGAACTTACTGGTTTGCGGCTAGACGCTCGTAAAAGTCAAAGTACAGAGCGTATTTGGCTGTTATGTTCTTTCTTGGAGAGAAAAAAACAAAGATGAACTCAAGAACAGGAAGTTCTCAGTCTTGTGTTCACGAAGGTGACACACGGTAAGCTTGTGAAAAGCCTCGAATGGTTGAGTTGAAAATTCTGCAGAGTTTTGGCTTGCTTGAAAAATTAGATATTCGGTTGCGAATCTCTTGAAGTCCTCAGCTATTTATAGTTGAGGATCCATAGATTTTGAAATAGAGCCATTGAGAGACACATCGGATGTTGTTCAATCCGATGCTTCTGTCCTCTACGTGGGTAGGTAGCTTTTCCTAGAAATCTTGTACCTTCTCCCGCTTTTTCTGACTTTGAGTGTAATTGTTCACCTTTGCGTCAAAACAACAGTATGATCAGTTCGAGGAATCTTGACTGAGCAGTCTAAGGAATCAAGACTGAAGTCTTGAGCTTTCAGACTTTAAGGAATCTCCAATCCTTTAAGTCTGAAATTGTCAGTACCATTCCTCAGATCATTCTTCTTGTCTCTATGCGCGGGGATCGGAACTAAAGATTCCAGCTGATGTCGTCAGTCTGGCAAGTCCATGCTGGCTGACGTCATGAGTCTAAACGTTGATCCCCAGACTGGTAAGTTTGATATTTGAGACTGGTGAGTTCCATACTAGTCAGTCATTGATCTGTTACATACTGATGTATTTCCAAACTTGTTAGTTCCAGATTGATGTCTTCCAGACTGATCAGTTTCATACTGATTTTTCAGTCTCTCTGAGTCCCTTGCGAATCCACAGATCGATCCATCAGTCTGTTCTTCGATCAGCTCCAATTAAAACTCAATTAAAAGACCTTACATGACTTTACTTTTAAAATTAAACTGGGGTTAATTTTAGACTTTTTATACTAATATGATCTTTTGACTCACCAAAACACAACAAATAAGAATAAAAAAAATTTAACAATTAAATTTCCTAACACATGATGCTATAAAATTATTGATATTTATAAAAAGTTCATAGCATCTTTTAGTGTATTCTCAATCATCCACGTATACCTAATTAATGATGGTTTTTTTTTATGATGCAATAAAGTTTTCAACCACGGTATTAAATAATTAAGATTATTGTTATTTATTAAGTTGCCAGCCATTTCAATCATATCTCAAAAGTCATGACCTCCTTATCCAATGCGATATACTTTTGTCCTTTATAAATTATACAGCTAGTTAAAATAAATAATAATTCTAAATATTATTAAATAATAGAATTTTTATTATAAGATCTATGTATTTTGAGCCATTTACCTATCAAGAATTTGTTGTGTAAAAAAAAAGTGTTATGGGCTAGACGTATACCTCATTCTAAATGGACGAAAGAATGGGATCGAACATTTTCAATACTAATTTAATATAAATATATAATAATCTCCATTTTTCTCTAATGTCGGAAAATAAAATTGGTAGGAATTATTGATAGTAATTTTTTTTTATATGTTATTTTGATGAGTCAAACATTTTACTAGAATAGTGTATCTAGCTAGATTAGATTAAACTTATAATGTCCTGTATAATAATTATCGAGTTGTAATAAAAGTTGATTTACAAGTCTTAGGGGATTTGCTGGCGAAATCAGCAAATAAACTTGTATGAGTTGCTGGTTAACACTCTGCTGCAGCAAAGCTTTTATGGAGGAGCTGGCTGACACATCATCATCAGCTAGAGGATTACCAGCACGGATCTTATCAGCAAGAGATCATCAGCAAGGCGCTACCTAACAAGCTAGAACACACACTCAAGCCAGAACAAGCAAAAACTTTCTCAGGACCAGACTTTAAGTAAGAAGAACTCAAAATCTGATGTATTCAAAGGCTTGTTCGTCCCAAGAATCAACCAGCAGTTATTCATCGAACTGGCTAAAAGAGTCGTTCTGACCGATGCAGTAAAAGTCCACCTGCTATGACAGAAAGGACATTGCGAGTCAGAAAAAGTGAGACTTTGACAAGACTCGTTCCTTCTGTCTTACAACGGCTCCATATGGCAAGAGATTTAAACATTCCAAGGAGCGCCTATAAATAGAGATTGCAATCTACCTTGAGAAGGTTACTGAAACGATTCTATGCAAAATCCTCTAATCTCTGCCGATTTCTCGAAAGCTACCATTTTTATATTCTAAAGCTTTCTGCAGGTTGATTCTATTAGCTTTCCGTATTCCTTATTGAACACGAGGTTCTATGCTTTAAGCAATAACTATTTTCGTTTTCTTACTCCCTGAGTAAGAAAATATCTTGGAGTTATCACTTCTCCTGTGGGAACTGTCACATGTGTATACCAACAATTGATGTTTTTAGAGGAATTCAACTCTCACGTCCATTTTGAAGGTCAAGTTGGTGTGCCCACGCTTCAAGCCTGAAGAAGTTTTTGATTGCAAAGAACTTGGCGAGTGTGCTAGTGGACTGATGGATGTGGTATTCATCAGCTAGCAATGGATCGTTGAAATCTTTGTAATTGATAGATTAGTGATTCCAGACTGCGCATTTGAAAAGAGAACGTAAGACGATTTAATCTGAACCTCTATAAATTTAAAACCAAACATATCAAATATTGGAGTTTATTACTGAAATCGGCTAAGTGAAATATTCAACCAGCAAAATAAACCATTTCTGAACCTGAGCTTGTGCCAAAATCACTAGCTCGAAGAACTTTAACTCTAAAAAACTTTTGCCGTACTTTAGTCGAACTCTAATTTTGGGACTAACAAAAAAATTGGGAGTAAAAATATAAATCATTTTAGGGAAGTTAAACGTCAATCAGTCAAGTAGTTGGAATAATCACGATCTCAACCCCCCTTCAATACTTTTCAAGTATTAGTTTTATGGCCTTTCATTGACTAATTAATAGAAATAAAATATTTAATAACCAGTTTTCTAAAATCTGGTTAATGAAATCAATGATTCACGAATCCAATGCTTAATAATTTATTTAAACTAGCGTACTACGTTGGGGAGAATTTAAGTAGTTTATTATTAATCTTGATACCTTTTTTGAGGGTTCGAGAGATTTCTAGGAAGAAATATAAAAATATCTTTTCCATTACTCTTAATATGTAAGAATAATAACGTAATTTCATAAAATCATTAGAAAATCTTAGTGTATTTTTTAAATTGATGTACATTATTTATTTAAATGTAGAGAATATCCCTTCCATTTTTCAAACTAATGAATGCTTAATCATTGTGCTTTGAAATGGGGAGTTTTGTGTAAATCTTTAGTTGTAGAAGATGTAAACAACATTTCAATATTATAGATGAAAATGGTTTTTCCTCAAAAGAAAGTTTCTAAATCGGTGAATGAAAGTTGATTTAGATTTAATTAGTTTGTTGAACATATCGCTTGTAACTATTCAACCAATTAATTAAAACATTTTTATATTAAAAAATAATATATATATATATATATATATATATATATATATATATAGAGGTGTAATCATATCACAAGTCCCCTTTAGATGGGAGATGAGAATAAATCTTGTCCTTTAATTTGATGAAATAAGTGGTCCAGATTGATTCTTAAAATTTAAAATTTAACTTTTATTTTTATTTTAAATTATAATTAAGGGTATTTAGGTAAGTTAAAAATGAGGGACCACAATAAATTTCATAATCTCTTTCCTATCAAACACACGTGTTTTGCTTCTACATATTCTCTATCATCTAATTTCTTTATAAAACTTTAAATAATCATATCTAATTCAATTTAAATTATTTTTCCACGTACAATATATCAAATTAAAGATAATTTAATTATCTTTCAAACGAAATCATTATTGCATATGTTTCAAATAAGATAATCGTAGCAAAAATAAGAAACTGTAACTATACAGACGTAGATAATGCATATTTACAAGCTTATATAATGTAACTTGCATATGAAAAAAAATTCAATATTCTGCAAAAATTTGATAGCCCCATTAAACGTAATGCAACTAAACCAACCTATATAATGCAAATATATAGACTTATAAAATGCAACTTAAAGGTGGTCTAATGGATTTAAATTATTGACATAAAAGAAATAATAATAAATGAAACAGAGCATGAAATCCAAATATTTGCATTATATAAGTATGTAAACATGCATTATTTAGGCCTATGGATTTGCATGACTATTTATGAGGTAATTGATATTTTGAAGAAATTCTTTATTTTCTGATTTAAGTTACATTATATAAGTCTGTTTATTTGCATTATATAGACCGGTTCAGTTGCATGAATTATGTTTGATAGGGCTATCAGATTTATTCAAAATGTAGCTATTATTTTCAGACATAAGTAATAATATATAGACTTGTAAATATATATGCATTATATATGCATGTATAGTTGTAGTATCTTATTTTCACTACGATTATCTTATTCCAAACATATGCAATATGGATTTTGTTTGAAAGATAATAAAACGATATTTAATTTGATATATGACACGCGGAAAAATAATTTAAATTGAGTGAACTATGATTATTTAAAGTTTTATAGTAATGTTGGAGGTGAGAGAATAAAGTTAATAACAAAATAAACGTGTAGTGAAAAAATAGATTATGATTTTTTTGTAAGATAAGATGTGGTCCCCTAATATATTTATGCAAAAAGACTGAAAAGCCAAAATATTGAAAAAAGATTTAATTTTCTAAATCAAATTTAGATCCCTGATTTTGAAAATGAACGCATCAGATTTATTATCATCTCACATCTGGGGAGGTACTTGTCACTTTAACACACCCCTATATATATATATATATATACAGCAAAAAAGTATAAATAAAATTACAATTACGTTTTAAACATTTTTTTGTCATCTATTAGATGTAAATAAAGAATGTAAATTCGTTTCTTTTTAAAATAAACAGTGAGGAATAAAAAGAACTCAATTTTTTTTTAAAAAAAAAAAAAACTAAATTAAACTAATGAAACTAAAGAGTGGGTCTCGACGTAATTTTTGCGTCAGACATACTGCCAAAAAGATAAGTTTTTTTTTAAGAAAATGGAATAAATAAAACACATAGATCACCATACTGACTCCAAATTTCTTATCATTTTTTCTTTTAATAATGATCACTATTCTTCAACTTTCATATAGTTTGATTGGGTTTTCATACTTCTATTCAAACACAATTGCAGAATACATGAAAGTTCATAAACCTAAATTAAGAGTATTTTCTCTCAATTATAAAGTACAGTGATTAAAGTGTTTTGCTCGTAACAAATTTTTTATGGATTCAATGACAAAAGGTAACACCCTTCATCGTTTAACTTATGCATCCATTTCTTTTTAAGTTCAAAGACTGAATCCAACTTCTTATCTTGGGATTGAACATAAAAGTTGTGGATGATCTTGACTAGGTAATAAATATATATCTACAAGTTCAAGAAATTAGAATTCAAGTAATCTCCCTTCTTCGACTTCTTACGTTCACTGAAATTTGACTAATGAAAGCTTGAATGAGTAATTTAAAAGCTACGTAAAGGAAAAGGTTGGAAGAAATGGCAAATGGTCAAGCAAAAATCATCACACAACTCAGGAAAAACCAGCATACAATATATTAAATTATAGAGCGTGAAAAAATATAGAGCTTGTGTAAACCGAATTAAAAATAAAAATAATGCTCTTAGTGAATTTTTATTTCTGAATTTAAAAAAATTATTATTCAAAATAGTGAACGGTTAAATATCTCAAATTAACTTATCAAACAATCTTATGAAAGTTCACCGTGGCTACGCATTAATGTGTTCATGATTCATATGTCAATACACTAGAGGTAATAATTATAATGAAAACTAATTCATCACCAATGTTATATTATCACATGAGCATGTTAATATGTGCATAAGGTAGATAGGTAAACGAAACTGAAAAATAAAAAACCCTCAGTGAAATATATTATATATTTATTGATCTCTTAAGATGATAAACATATACAAGAAACTGAATTTTCATTTCCTAAGAATTGCAATTGCGCTATTTTCTCAAATAAGCGCTATATACATATAAACTTTATCTTTAGTTATATCATGAAAATATAGTTTTATATATGTACCATGGATTATTAAATGAATTAGGTATACTATTATTTATTATTATTTTTTACATACATATAGCCCCTAACTAGCCAACGTTTCAATCTATATGTACCCCATGCCAACCCTATTTGGACAATATTTTTCAAGTCGAGAAATTAAACAAATAAATTAATATCAATCCCTCATTCATCCAATTTTAGCAGATAAATATATAAATTATTAAATATATGTATACATAAATGAGTTTGATTCATAGCTACATCTACGCATTAAAATTATAAAATTCGCTAAGTGTTAATCCAACTTTAAAACACCAGCTAGTGTCTAAACAAATTAATCAGCACCTAATTAGTTCTTAGACAATATCTAAAATATCAAAATAAATATCGATGTATCCTTTATCTGATACAATTTAGTAATTTACCTCTCTTGATTTTTTTTTTTGATTTTTTTTTCGATTTTTTCTCCCCTGTCCAATATCATTTTCTTTCAAGTCCATCTTTGTTCATCTTTTTCTTTACTCCACCCTCCTCCTCTTCTTCTCTTTTATTTCATTGAAAGATTTCACACACACACACACGACCATTTCCCCCCCTAAGTTCACCACTCCGATTAATAGAGTCGATTAGTTGTTTTCGATATGGTGAACCGTCGCCTAGTGCTTATGCACTGATTAAGCGGTCGAGTCAGTCACATTTCATTAATAAAAATGCATTAATTTTAATTCACATACTCACATATTATCGAGGAAGCTTAAACTCATGATACATTAATCACAAATAAGATGTTTTTGCTACTATATTTCGAATAGAGAACTTTTAGCCACATTTTACAACAATGCTATGCATGTAACATTGTAGATTTTAAAGGTATTACTTCTCAAGGAGTGATATTTTGTAAAGATATATAATTTGATAAAATATTGTCTTTTTTTGAATACATAGTATTAAACTTAGGGTGGTAGTAATCATAAACCTACAATTCTAACTTTAACAACGCCACGTAAGCGACACGTCAAAAGTTAAAACCCACCAACTTTTTAAAACATATTCCTCTAATAATAAACCTACAACATCAACTTTAACACGGTCCCACACAAATTCATTCATAAATATCATATTATTTCTATATCTCTACATTATTTATTTATTATATTTTTTATAGTATTAAATTACATAATAAATTTTAAATTCTCTAATTTAACAAAATTATGAAAATTTATAAATTAAAAAAAACGTACAAGGGAAATTAAAATTACATAATAATATTTCAAATTTCTAATTTAAAGTAGTGAAATTTTATAATTAAAATCATACAAATTAAAAACAAATTATAATATTATATGTATAAACATATTAATATGCGTGAATCAAATATATTTAATAATTATGAAAATTTGTTCTAAATCAAATTTGGGATTGTGGCCGACAGTTTTTAAAATTTGGGCCCACAATTTATGTTAAAACCCAGCTCTTATTTTCAAGAGCCAGCTTTGTCATATCATCACAATTAAAAGTTGTGTAGTCGTTCAAACCCAGGTTTATGGGTTTAAACCTGAAAAAAACACCCCATTACAGTCACCCTTAGGATAGAGAAACAAAGAACTCTTGGTATAACATCACAATCAATAACTTTAATTGGCATATACGAATTCTCATGGAATATGACGTAAGCATATGCGTCATATGATAGAGAATTTTGTTGAACATAGATTAGAATTTCAAATTAAAACGTAAACTCGCGCATCATCAGTTTTTTTGTCTTTACTCTATTTTTATTTTTTTTTCTCATTTTGTTTTTATACTAATAATTTATATTTTTGCAACATTGAATGAAGCAAATATATGGGTAATTCTAAATGCAGCCACAATTTTGCTAAATGCAACCTCCTAAAAAAATAGAATTTTAAATTATTATATAAAATTACAAAATTATCCTTGTAGCCCCAAATTAAAATTATAATTAAAATAATAAAATAAATTTAAAATATGTAGCCCCCATCTCCCATCTCAATTTACATAATATAAAAATTAAAACCCTGAATCAGATATACAATTTCATCCATATACAATTAATATATTTGTGGCTGCATTTAGAATCAACCCAAATATATATATCACCATACTATAAGCAGCCGCAACAAATTTTAATTAATATTGAAAACAAAACCCATTAAATTTCGGAATGTTCATTAAATATAATGTTGCAGGCTACAAAGACGGCTAAAAACAATTAAAATTGAATCTTCAAAGGAAAATTCCGCTTTGGCCGTATGTTTGTGTCTATGATTCGTGTGTCTCTATTTCTTTAACCGATTCCCAAAAAGCCGGCGGTTCAATATAAACTGAGTTGATCTCCTCAAACATGATTTCACCATTTTTGAGTGTGAGACTGAATCTTAATATATTATTTTAATAAATTAAATATATTATTTCATTTTTTAATATATTATTTTTTTATGTAAATAATAAAATTATTTGTAATAAAAAAAATACATCATTTTAATAAATTAAATATATCATTAAATTCATTTCACAATAAAAATAATGAGACGATCTCATCTGAAAGTTTGCCATATAAATTTGTTAATAACATTTAATTAATTATCATCATTTTTCATTCAATTTCTTTATCTTAGTAATTTTTAGACGATATATATATTTATGCCTTTACAAATTAATATGTTACACAATGTCAGCAACACAAGTTATATATAATATAATATCAGGTGCGGTGACAGAGTTGAAGTTCTGTAGGCTACATTGTAGCTCGTTGAATCAAATCTTATAAATTTTTTATAAATATAACTAAAATAAATAAATAAATAAATTCCAGTTGTCGTGGAGCGGTAGCCCCCAGCCCAAGGCTGGCTTCGCCAGTGTATAATATGTTTATTGTTATATTTTATGATTCTCTAATAACTGTTGAATTATCCCACACCAACCATGAAGCTGGGAAGTGAAGCTGATTTGTCCTAAATGATAGGGAGAAGTGGAGATCTTTACATGGTATCAGAGTTAGGTTCAGTTCGATGTGGGACCTGATTTGTCCTAATGATAGGACTTGTCTTATCCCGATGATGGGATCCCGTGAAGCTCCACGTTGTGCGTGAGGGGGTGTGTTGAATTATTCCACATGGACCTAAGAATATACCATTATATAATGGTGAAACTTCCATCTCCTTACAAACTAATTTTATAGGGAGAAGTGGAGATCTTTACAATAATCATGGATGGATTTATATGTATGGAAAAGGGGGTTGAAACCGAAATTCTTTTTTATTTAATTCAATATTTTTATGAGTTAATTAACTTCCTCACCGGCAAGCCAATCAGAAAAAAAAAATGAGGCTGAAAATAAAGTAAAAGATGGTATGAGGAGGTTTGAGGAACCAAAATATATACCCAAATTTTATTTTATTATTATGTAAAATTTTGTGAAATTTCACCAAAGAAAAAATCCTGAATCTCCCATTATGAATAACATTAAATGACAACTCGAAGCATCTATTTTGGTAAATAATGGTCACATTAAAAGAGTTCAAGAATAAATTCAACTTAAAATTTAATTATACATTTAAGAATGTACCAGATTTCAAAACTTCTTAATGGAATGACACTGAAACTTAATTATAATTTTGTTATCACGATCGTAGTCCAATCTTCAATAATTCCTCTCCCTCTAGAAATATTTTTTAAAAAATAATAATAATTCGTTCTGGACTTATAGGAGATCCATGTTATTTATTTCTTGAAGGAACAATAATTAGGTGCGCCACCAAATATATTTGATTTGATAGATTATTGAGTTGCGTGAATTATGACATATATGGATAAGCTTTAGTTTAAATGCAATATGTTTTAGGATAAGCTTAAATATTAATCAAATTAATGATTCCACCATTTTAAAAACAATAGTATCCAATGTGAATCGAATAATCAAGGATTATTGTAGTTACTAGAATTTAAGTTGAGCAAGAAAAATAATCCTTTGAAGCAACAACCGGATCCATTCATAATCATATGCAACATGTCCAAAATCAACCTTAAATTAAATTAATAGTTAACGATGAGTTAGGAAGGAATATTCATATATATCACGCAAGTTGTTGATTTCAACTAATTATATTTTGATAATTTCGTATCCTGCAGTATTTTAGTTTGAGTTTCTTATAAAATATGATATCATAATCCACAGTCGTGTGCTTAATCTGATTCACAAAAAAAATACATAGAGCTGAACTTTAGATAAAACATTCCCTAATCAAATTTTCAAATACTAGAGGAAAATATATTATAAATTATTGTGTTTTTTTAAATATATAAAAAAGTATATATAAGTTTAAATAAATATAAGATTGTCCTTTGGTTGAGCCTATAAGATAATGTTTTCGATCATAATTCTAAAAAAAATGAATAAAAGTAAAAGAAAAAACTTTAAATAGCCACGGAAAAGAAATTGGGGTTTGGGGTCGAAGTAACTTTTTTCCCATTTTTCTTAAAAAAAATTTGTCAGAAGTATTTTTTTAATTATAATTCTAAATGAAAAAAAAAATAGTTTCACATATAAGTGTAACTTTTTAAATGTTGGCATATCATCTAATGAACAAAGTCAATATTTCATAATGGAAACTTCTCTTCAGTAATCAGTCATAACTTTGAAATAATTTAATTATTTATTAAGAAATATCGACAGTTCATAATATATTTGAGAACATTATAATAATTAATAACAAAAATTTCACATTCAACCAAAATCTTATTTTGCACTGGAATAAAATTGTTAAGTTAACCTTTGAAGTTATTCCAAAATCCTCAAACATGCACGGGGTGCTCATGAAATTGCTAGAAGTCCAAATTTCACTTATCTTGAAAAAAAAATACCCGATCATATCAGGAGTATTGTAATGCAAGATGTTGTAATCTCTTATCTTTATCGAAGATATTTTAACTTCTAAAAAAAAATTGGAATTTATTCTTGAAAATCTTTGTTTAGCTGAAGAGTATGATTAAGGGTTTTGCCCCTTTTCACTTGATTCTTGGTGCAACCCCAAAGGGAGCAACCATTCGTCAACAGGAAAGGAGAAAAACTAAAATCAACAACTTATTTTTTTTTTTCAACAAGGATGATGAGGATTTGAAAGTGATGGGACAAACTTATTTACAATTACTAATGTTATCCACAAATAGAATTTTGTCCCATTCAAAATCTCAAGAGATTAATAACACAATTAGACAAGGAATTCAAATTAAATATAATTTTATGATAGAAACAAGTAACGTTAAATTTTTTTAAGCCTTTCAATTTTAAATATAATTAATTATCGATACATAGATTTTTATGGAAAGGGCTTAATTAGCCCTTGTTTCCGTGAGAAGTCACCACTCATAAACACCCTTTCCATGGAAATTAATTACGTCCGTCACCGATTAAACCTTCTTAAAAGGCAAAATTTAATAATTTCTAAATTACACTCTTGTTTATAAATTATTGTTTTGTTTCATACATATTTTTTTAAAAAAAATAGTTGTCGTGCGACATATAAATGAATAAT
The DNA here is from genome assembly GCA_026898455.1 of Plectranthus barbatus. NCBI lineage: Eukaryota > Viridiplantae > Streptophyta > Magnoliopsida > Lamiales > Lamiaceae > Plectranthus > Plectranthus barbatus. The sequence goes on along the minus strand of JAPKLW010000809.1, from coordinate 211,789 downwards.
TAAAACTATATTTAGCTGTCAAAGTAATCTCATAGGTTGAAACGGGTTGAGAAGTACGTAACTATTTGACTATATATCCTAAAAAAGTTAAATTAAACTTAAGGGTGTGTGGTCGGAACGTGAATACATTATTTTATAGGGAATAATTGTGTATTTTTTATTTTATTTTTGTGGAGATGCAATAGTGTCAATTTTCCCAAGAGATGAAGGTCGTGGAAGCCTTTTTCATGACTTGGAAAGACGTATCTTCTACTGCATGCAAGCAATTGGTTGGCCTTGCATATGCTACTTCCACTCCTCCAACAATCACCACAAAATTAAAAGAAAATTCATGAATCCTAATATGGTATTAAAGTCAATTTAATCACAACTATGAATAATTTTAATAGTATCGTGATCCGATATTTTATGGGATAGCCTTTTCGTAAAAAAAAAATGATTAAAATAAGATAAAATATAATATAAAATAAGTGAAGTTAAAGTTAAGGGAAAAAAAAATCCGCTCCCCTTATGAAATTTTTCTAAACCTGCCACTGCTTACAAATCTATTTTATAAAAGTTAATGAATCCTACAAACTTGCTCGGCTTAGTTTGTGAAATGATTAGCAAGAATCTTGACCCATAACTATTTTTTGAATCTGATTATTTTGGCGTGCATTCATCATGAATATTATTTTATAACTAATAATAATACAAGCATGTATATGCATCTTAATTAGAACAAATTGAAGTACAAAAATTCTAAAACATGTGCTCTCCCACAAAAAAAGGAAAATAAAGAAACAATATATTATTATTTACATTTTTAAAGTCAAATTGAAATCATGAAAGTGTGCAATATACTCGGTTCAGGTCCCCTGCTATGTGTTACACGTGTTATTTCAATGTGCTTTTCTTTAATTTTAATTATGGTATATAAGTACTTTTTAGAACTTAACTTATATTAATCAAAGCTGAATAAAAAATATACTCCAATTAGAAGCAATGAACCCTATTTACTACATGTAAAATCACACCATAATTCGAGAAATAATACTAAATAAAAAGTTAATTTGACCAAAGCACCATCTGCTGCTGCTCAAGGGCATGCTACCGCTGTTGATTGTCAAGATTTTTTTTTAGAGCCAATTAATGACAAGATGAATCCACCAACCGGGCCGGTTTAATAAATTAATGGTAGGGAAAATGGAAAGGATAAAATATGATTAGCAAATTAATTAATTAACTAGGACACGATCTTGCCTTGTCAATGATGATGTAGAACAAATGATATTTGGCCACTTGGGACCCTTCTCACCACAGGCCAAGGAGCCTTACATCACGATTGTATCAGCAGAAAGATAATCTTAAAAACAAATTGGAAAAAAATAAAAAAAATGTTATTAATTAATGAAGCAAAACTGAAGTTTATTTTATAATCTAACAACTGATCGATAGCAACATACAATAAAACAAACAACCTCACAAACACCGGCCATCGCCCGGGTCTGCACGTACATCTACTACACCGTATTTATATATATTTTTAAAATTAAATCTGCTCTCCTATCTACTTTGTTTGTGTATTTCGCTGTCGTAATTCTTTTTTTAACTTCTCTAAAGTTTATATACATTTAAAAGTCATTTCCCATGACGACGGCATCTTCTTGTTCACATCACGGAGCATCCATTAGGATTTTCGTCGCTGAACATTTGGTCGTTCATGTACGTAGGCGGCGGCGGCGGAGGTCCCGGCGCGTATTGTACGACGTAGCCCGTATTGCCATAACCGTAGTTGGGAGGGTATCCTTGATATTGATAATGTGGGAGGCCGTAATCTTGATTGTAATAATTCTGGTTGTACATGGGCATGGCATTGGCGTAGTGAGTTTGTGGATGCAAACCATGATACTCCAACTTGTTAACCTCCACCTTCGGGCCCTCTACGCCTTTGCTCCCTTCACCTCCACCGCTGCCGGCAGCGGCAGCCGGCTTGGACTCCCCTGCCTTCTTGTCACCGCCACCCTCTTTTTTGTCTCCTTTTTTGTCTCCGCCGCCACCTTCTTTCTCTTTCTTGTCTCCACCACCACCGCCGCCGCCACCTTCTTTTTCTTTCTTGCCTCCGCCACCCTCGTCTTTCTTTGGAGGAGGAATGATCTCTATATTTCTCTTGAGCTTTTCTTTCAAATATGCAGTGAGTTCCTTAACATTCATTGTCCCAGTTACCGTGACCAAGTCCTTTGATAAATCAGTTTTTACTGAGTCAACACCTGTAAAACAAAAAAAGATTGAGTAATTAGATACATTAATTACATTGGTGAAATAATAATGATACTAAACAAGAATCGATTTAATATTATACCAACTTAAGTAATTGATTATTAAACGCGAAATTAATTGTAATAAATTCGAGCCAACTCACCATCGATGTGTTTCGTTATGACCCGCTTGATCTTGTGGGCGCATCCTTCGCAATGCAGCCTGACTTTCATCACCACTGTACTAGATGTAGGCTGGAATGTAAAAAATAGAAATCACAAAGAAAAGCTTAATCAAAATCCATAATCTCCATTAACTAGTTAATTATGTCGGTTAGCATTATAATAATAATAGGTAATAGAATAATGGTCAGCAAAAAAGATTATTGTGAATTTGTAATTTGTAATTCATTTACCTCTTTGGGCTTCTTGTCATCACCCTTTTTCTCCTCCGGTTTCTTCTCTGATTTCTCATCAGCCTTCTTGTCGCCTCCGCCACCGCCGCCTTCCTTTTTGGGCTGAGGAGAAATGAGCTCCACCTTCTTCTTAGTCTTGTACTCGACCCGCTCGCGCAGCGCCGCTGGGACGACATTGCCGGTGATGGTCAACTTGTTAGCGTCGCAGTCGGTCTTTACTTTCTCAACACCTTCACAAATTAAACCATACGCAATACTTTGTTAATTAGGCCCCACCCAAATGGCTTAACTACATACAAATAACGTTGAGATTTTCAGATGCTTGATGCGGAAATCTTTTTTTTTTTTTAAAAGGAAAAATATTTATTGGGAGGTTTAATTTTGGATTCATGAAAAGGTCGTTCCTTGGTATCTCCGGAAAGTTCTAAGTTAGTTGCGACCAAATCGAGGAATTTGGAATGGATGGAAATTGACAAATAATATTAAGAGATGTTTACCAATGAAAAAGTTTGCATTACGTACCGAATTTTTCCACCCTTAATGTTAAGACGGTTGGTAAAAAACAAATAATCCAAGCAAAACCGCGTGAGATTAAGTGCAAATGGTGTTTATTCAAAAAAATAAATGTTCGCAAATGGAGAAATTCAGTTGCAGCCACGGCACTACTAATTGAACAAAATAGAATACATAAATATCTGAATAGAGTTTCAACCCAAAATTTCAGGGGAAAAGCTTCAACAAGAACAGAATGAATGAGTACCTTCGAAATGGCTAACGGCTCGTTTGACTTTTTTCGCGCAACCTTCGCAATGCAAGTCAAGCTTCAACACGACGGTGATCGGCCCGTCCTCCTTCTTTCCCCCACCTTCCGCCGCCTTCTTCTCACCGCCTTCCGCCGGCGCTACCTTCTTCTCCCCCTCTTTCTGAAAACGAAACAAACAATTGAGCAACACCGCCGATTCTTCGAAAAAAAAATCGAGTAAAATTTACGGATTGATTACAAACTAGATTGAATTGGAGGAAAAATGAAGGGCTGGAGGTGATTGATTACCTCACCCATTGCACAAGATCTCCTCTCCTTTGACTACTTGCTGAAGAATTAAGAAGTTGTAGTGTAGAACAGAAACTGAGGAATTGTTTGTAGAGGGAAATGAGGAGGCAACCGCCGCGTATATAAAGAACGAGGAACTGGGAAAAGGGCAAAAAAAATTAGCTGAGTCTAATTGGCAATGTGGGCCCCGAGCCCAGGCCCACTAAAATAAAATCAAAGGAAAAACACGAGGCACATATAATAGATATACAATTAATTATGTATGCATATGCGAATGTATTTATGTATGTATGATAATGGTATGGATGCGGATGTCATGGCATGCGGGATAGCGTGATGAGGCCCACCGGATTAGACTGGATATGCAATCAGGTTCCGTGACAAATCCGCAGTCTTTGACTAATGGCATGAGATTAGGGGTAGAAAAAAATACCGCTTCCTTTGCTAGAATTGTAAGACTCTTCCTGGACACTAAAATTAAGAACTGTGAGTATAAGTAAAATTATTATTTTATTAATAAATAAAAAAATTATTATTTTTAGAAATGCAACAATTCAATTATAAATTGTAACATCCAATTTATTAAATGTAGCAATTTGAATAGAACGAAGGGAGTATTAAATAATTGTTTTACAATATTTATCATATAAAAAACATCAATAATAATTAAATTTTAATATATTGTCATTATAGTACAATATATAAAACTATTAAAAATTTTATGGTATACTGTCTACCTATCCTATTAAATATATAAAATTATTTTTATTGTAAATTGCATAGATATTATTAAAAGTATTGATCATATAAATTTATTTAAATAAAGATTCATATCTAAAGTTTTTTGTTTTAATTTCTTATTCTCTCGTTCAATATATCTTGGTTATGGAATATTTTAAGAGTAATACTTATATTAATTTTCTAATATTTATTAAAACATTATTATATTATTTTTAATGTATATTTTGTTATAGTTTGATTATTATAATGTGAATTATTAGTAAAGTTTTATTTGAACATTAATAATATTAGTATTAAATAACAATATAATTGATATGTAAATTTTTTAATGAACAATGTTCGGTATGATATTGAAGAGGTTCGAAATAGTTTATATTAGGAGCCCCAGGAACATCACGATTGATAAACAAGAAATAGCAGAAATATGATTGAAAATAAACAGCAATATGTAATTGAATGACACGAATAACCGATATAAACGACTTTGGGTCGTGCAATATACTGCGAGTTCTTGATTACAGTATACCGCTAATAATCGAACTATGTGTGAGTACAAAAACTTATATATCAAAGACTAGATGCCCAAATCGGCGTACAAGGGAGGTATATATAGGGGTTGGCGATCTAGGGTTTCCGCGAACCTCGCTAGGGTGTTTGGTGGCGTTTTCGGGGATATCGGAGTGGTTCAGCCGAAAACGGTTGGTCCTCTCCGAGAATCCCGCGAGCTTATCGTTATCCTCCCATTACTCCTCTTTCGAGCTTCAGGTGACCATTGGAGAGTTCGATATACGTATGTAGGGCTCTTCCTTTGGCACTCGGACTGCATTCCTAACTATTCGGACTACTATCGGATAGGAGGACTCATATTGATCGAACTGCTCCGTTGTCCCCTCGTGGGGTAGCCTCCTTGTTTGGTCTGCATAAAAGTGAATTGGACCGCGCATTTGGGCCTCTAAGTGGGTCAAACAAGTTCGACCCCCAACATATATTATATACTGTTGTTTCAATTTATTGTGTAATCTCAGTATACTGCAGTATACTGTAAAATCTTGGTACCGTGCGGTAACAATATTCAATCTATGTTATGTTATAATTTTGGTATATCGATGATTATAGTAAAATAATAGTATGAGATTTTTCATACTATAAAATTCGATATACGGTATTACAATTTTTTCTTTTTTGATACTATATTGTCCTACCCCTAAGCATGACAGTTGTGAAATTATTGTTTTGGCCACTAAATTTTCCCCCTGCAAAAATCCAAACGTGTTAGGTGGAATTTGTACTAGGCCACTAAGGCAATTCCAATTTGCAAACCTCCAAACTTAATCAATGAAAAATGAGAAAGAAAACAATGGTTAGAATGGTTTGATATTATATTCTTAATTCTAATTTACTGTAATACAGAGACATGTGTCCATTTGTGTATTCAACTTTTTTCCATGGGATAGTTTGATATGATTAAGATTAGGACAATCAATAGCATAAATATTAGTGTCACTTTGTATTGTAACATAGGAACAAGTGTTTTACCTAGACAATTATCATGGCATCATCTTCAGGTGAATTCTTTCTTATCCAGCGAAAGGAATTTTGCGTGATTGGGACTACTAATGGTTGATTGGTTTGTCATACAATGAATCTACCATTAAAAAAAAATATAATCTATCTATATTTATATTTAAAAAAAAGGGAGATAAATTTTGGAAATTTATAGTTGCATTTATTGAATATTAATTAAGCTATTAGTTCATTTGTTGATCCCGTTCCAAGTTATATATTTTACATTTATAGTGTACCACGAATATAATATGAAAAAAAAAACTAAATTAATAAATTTGTTGTTAAAAATTACATTGTAATTTTTCTTTTGATGTGTCAAACCAATAAATTGTCGATCTCAATGTATAGAACTAATCGTATCCACATGTGAGAATAGCTTGAAAGTTGTAAAGTTTTGTATATGTTTATGGAATCGTAATAAGAGCTTACTATCCAACAAGTTCGGGTCTCGAGACCAGCTTACTGAAGAGCCTAAGAACTGGCAAGTTATCAACTGCAAAGGATCTCGACGAAAAGTTTGGAACTTGCAAGTTGTCAATAACGGAGATCAGCAACGAGTTTCCTAAAGTCAATATGAAGAAATTGGCGAGGCCAAACACACAAAGAGACAAAATAGAATAAGTCAGTAGTAAGCTTTTAAGGAGCGGACTTAAAGACAGAGGAATTTACAAGTCTGCATCATTCAGTGAGAAAAGGCCAAGTTCCTTAAGAATCTATGAGCTTGGATTCCCAAGACTGGGAGAAAAAGTCGTTCTAACACAAAAAAAAAAGTATTCCTACCACATTACTCCGTATGGTATTGCAACGCAGAAAGCATGACACTGTCAGAACATCCCATTGATCGGTTTGAATTTGTCTCAAATACCTATATCTCGAATTTCTAAAGGCTCGCACCTATAAATAAAGGAGAAGGCACATAGAGAGAATGCTAACACAAAAAGCTACTGATTCACACGAGAACCAATTTACATTACTATCAAATTCAAACACTTACGCTTTCAAAGTTTTCAAATCCGTAGCTCACCGTGTATCTTATATACACAAGACTCTTAGCATTTTTGCTAGAGTTCCATGTCGGAGTTCTTACTGTCTAAGTAAGAATCAGAGAAAAGTTTCTCACTCATTGAGAAACTCGGGCATTATTCCAACCAACCATCTTCAACGTTCTAGGAAGAACTCCCTTCCAGCTGGTGGCTGAGCGACGTGTTCGCACATTAAGCTGAGCAAGCGAGTTCAAAATGGACTAGGCGAGTGAACATACAACCGGTGGACAGAAGAGTTACTCGTGACTGCAATAAATTGTGCTGCATCAGCTTGTTACTGATTTTAGTGTTTCCAACCCGTGAAGTTGAAGAGTGGACGTAAGACATTTAACTCCGGACCACTATAAAAAATTTGTGTCTTTACCTGCTTTCATTGCATTTGTTTTAAAACCCAACAACTTGCTCATTTGTTGGTGTATATTTTCTTAAATCGGCTAAGTAAAGATTTGATTGATTTAACGAATTTTTATAACCAAACTGACGAGGAACAAACAGTTTAGTGCTCTAAACGAGTAAGATATTTCAAATGTGTGTTTAACCATTTGATTTAGGATTGATGTTTATAATTATAAAAAAAGTAATATTTTTAATTTAAAAAATGATATCATTTATAGTACATCCTTAATTAAAAAAATGCATATTTTTATTAATTAAAACTAAATTGATAAATCTATAATTATTAATATTAATTAATAAAGTAAAACACTAAAATTAAAAATAATGATTAAAACAATTTGGGAATTACTTTAATCTTAAATAATTGAATAAAACATTTTAAAAATTATTTTGATCCTAATAAAATATAATCCTTGTTTATCGTGTGTTATACTAGTTGTATTTTATTTTATTTCCACCCTAAACTCATAACTAATCCCATATATTTTTCTGAAAGAGATACCATTTCAATATTTTAAAAAAATATCAATAAATATTTAGCTAACAACATTTCTTTTGTTATTTTTATTGGTGGTTGAGATTCCTATTTGAGTGCCTTAATTTTATAAGTGAGTTTGCTATATACCTTTGATATATAGCTAGAATGTTTTTATCATGCTTTAATTTGATTTTTTATTAAAATACTTAAATTACAACAATTATGTATGTACCGCTTATAATAAAACATATTCAACGCCTCTAATTGCTTAATTTGAGAAGTGAACTAATTATTTTAGGTGTTTCTCCATAATCTGACTGCTTAACTAATCCCTCACAACCAAACCGCCAGCCCCCCCCCCCCCCCTTTTCTTTTCTTTGTTCTAGAAATCTGACATAACGCCTTCCTATTATTTTTCAAGCTAAATTATTGATTGTTTCAATTTAATTTTATACACACATCATCACTAACCGATCCAAGAAGAGGCAAGGGGACTCTAGCCATTTCTATATGTGTTAACCCCTTCATGAAGAAGAAAAATAAACTAAAAATATATAAAAAGAGGAAAGAGGATATGAGAGGATTGAGGATGAAGAATAATTACAAAAATATTCATATATTTTTTGGCACGACATCCTCTGTCCCATTTTTTGTGTTCCACTCTCTGTTCCACTATGAAAATTATTAATTTTTATTTAATATTTTTTATAATATTAATTTATTATGGTTTGAATTAATTTTATAAGTTCAACCATAGGGTTCATCCTACCCAATTAGGGTATATAATATTTTTTAGTAATTATTTTTCAGTTTTTAACTATAATTTGAGTTTTTATAAAATTTTGATTTTTTTCTTATAAATCAATTAGACTATATTGTATTATATTTGATTTTTGTTTTCATAAAAATATAATTTAAAATTAGTAATCGAGACAATGAAACACCTAGTGAAACACCAAAGTGGGACAGAGGATTTGAACCCATATTTTTTTAATTTTGTATTTTTTTTATTACATAAAATTTTGCATCATAATCATATAAGTGGTATGCTTTAGTTATATCAATGAAAAAGGGTGTAGTGGTGCTTCGAACAATTTTGTTATCTCTAAATTACTGTATCTCTAGTTTTAATGATGATTTTATATGATGCACTAATGACTGATGAATCATTTAGTGAAGATTATTCAATTATTATTATTTTTATATTTATTTTTGTGAAGGTCTTCAATCATGATTGAGAAATCTAAAAGAAAATCCATCTACAGGAGAATGAGAACGATTCTTTTGTCCTTAATTATAAAAGAAAATGCATTATCTTCCAATTAATACACGTCGGAAACTCAACAATATTGAAATATGGTCGGAAGATTTTGCCACTTAAGCATGTGTTTGGTGAACATTAAACAGGTAGTTATCAATATCTTGTCAAAATAATAACAATAAAATAAAGTTTTTAAATAAAAATATATATATATATTAATATATATATGTCGTACTGCATTTATTGTAAGTAGTGATCGTACTACATTACAATCTTCTCCACCTCATGTACAATTAGTTTTCCTATATGCAGTATTTTTTAGTAGAATTGTACTCGGTGACGGATCCAGAAAAATGTCGTAAGGGGGGCTGAATATTTTTTTTTGACCTCCACCTTAACTTCAATCATTTTATATTATATTTTCATCATTTTTTTCATTTTACGAGGGGGGCTATACCATAAAATGTCGGATCACGACACTATAAAAACGAAAAAAATTTCGGGCTAGGGGGGCTGGAGCCCCCCTAGCCCCCATGTAGATCCGCCACTGATTGTACTATGATTTCCACACATCTAGAAATGTGGGGTGACATTGCACATTAACCTATTAAGGAATGAAAATAAGTTTTCAACTTATGAAAAAATAATTAAAATCATTAATTAATGCACATTGTAGAATAACATATATAGTTGGTGAAGTGGATGAGTTTATGTTTAAATGCACATTTTGAATTTTCTTTTAATGAAAATGCATTTATTTAAACTCATTCACTAATATATTTTTATAAAATATCAAACTCATGACTTTTAGTTACTGATAAGATTTTTTCATCATTAAGCCCCGAATTAGTAAAAACAATATTTTGAAGTTTATATTTGATTATGTGGCACATATTTATCGTAGTAATATAACATTTAACATAGGGAATGGATCCAGAGTAAAATTCATTTTATGTTAAATAGTAATGAATTCACACTCATTATCTATATTTAATTATTAACATTTATATTAAGACATATTCATAATCTTATGCTCTTTTACTAAGTTATACTAGTACTATTTTAATCTGAAGGTTATACTTAAAATATATTAACTTTTTTTGATATTATGCTTAAAATTTGTATTTTTAAAAAACCCATACCTTTTATTTCGACCCCGTATATAATCAGTAAAAGATATTCAAATTTATTAACTAAAATTATATTTTTTTATACCGAATCTAATTTTTGTCATAACCTATCATGTACGAATATATTTATTTATACAAATACGATTTTTTGGTGAAAAAAAAAAAGCATTGATTGAACTCATTAATCTAATGGTCAAAAAATAAAGCACGTATATATCCCCTATAGGTTTAGGTAGGTAAACAGTGACATATGATTACATTATTAATTGCTTACCTGAAATCGTGGCCATTAATCAAACACAGTGTTGGATTTATTAGTTTCTTTAAGTATTGTCCATTATTATATATTTTGATTCCATAAATAAACACTGTGTAACAATATTATGATGTCTCCATCTTTTATTTGTCTAAATTGGGCATCTTTCATCTTCAACGATTTCACATTCAAATGCGGCATGCCCCTTGCTTGTTTCAGCTGGGGCAACAAAATTTTGTTCACCTTCTATCATATTATGCATTATTTTGAATGCAGTAATTATAAAATATTGCAAATTATTTTTGCTTGATCTGTCTCAACTGCAAATCAACATTGAAGAACTCCGAATACGTATCGCACAATCTTCCTACTTGCTTCTTTTTTCGAAAATAATAATAACAATAATAATAATAATAATATTAATAATAATAAGTTGTGATGCTTTTTTATCTACTATTCAAGGAATAAACTCAATTACTTTTTTTTTATATTTGGAATTAAACTTTCGGAATTTGGAGGGACTGGGAAGGTCTACAAGCACCAAGTTATTAGAAAAAACTTTTTCGGAGTTTTATTTTTAGTTTCCATATTTTTATGTCATGAGAAATTAAGATATTTCCTTGTCTAGTTTTAGTGTATTTTTATAAATCATACCATGCATAATTACGTACTTAATGGTATTTGAGATAAAAGAAAAAATATATAATAATAAATAAATAAATAAATGAGCTGGGAAAAGGAAACACACACACACAAAAAGTGGTGATGCACTATAGCAGCAATTAGGGAGTACTTTAGAATAGGGGAGGCAATCTCCAACCCGACACGACAACCTGACACGAACCCAACACGAAAAAAACGGGTTGGGTCAACCCATTTAATTTTTGGGTCAGTTTCAGGTCAACCCGTCCAACCCATTTAATTTTCGGGTTGGGTTCGGGTCAATCTCGGGTTGACCCGCGAACCCATTTGACCCACCAATAATATTAATTATTATTATTATTATTTATGAAACATAATTACATAAAAATTTAATAAATAAAATATAGCCTAAAATCAAAATTTTTAAATAGTTAACACAAATTTTTAATTTTTAAAATAATTATCACAATTTATTAATTTTTAAATTAATTAACACATTTTTTTTATTTTTAAAATAATTAAACAGGTCATTTCGGGTCGACCCGAAAATAAACAGGTCGGGTTCGGGTTCAGATTTCTGACCCGCGAAAATATACAGGTCGGGTTCGGGTTGGCGTGTCGCTTGTTATTATCAGGTCACAACCCGACCTGCCAACCCGAACCCGACCCATTTGCCACCCCTACTTTAGAAGAATCATGTTGCTACATACTATAAATGCTACATTTTATTTTAGTAGTAATCTTATGTTGGCTTTTTAAATATATGCTATACAAATATATATTAATGATATTTGAATTGAATTTATTATGAACTATTGATTTAGTATAGATGAAGAGTGTAGACTGCTTTTTTATTTAATAAAAGTGATTCTTCAACAACGAATCCAATCCCTATGTATATATAAGTGACTACAATTTAACCTCGGCATAAAGAAACAATGCTAAAATATCAATTTTAGTCTAAATTATACATCTTTTTTTAATTTTAGTTTTAACTATTCTATTTCTTAATTTTATGTCAGAACTATAAAAAATTATTCAAATCTAGGACGAAAAAAATTTTCCGTTTAAGAAAGCTGATGGGGCTGGAAATCCATGTCATATTAAAAAATTGACATGTTGTAACTCAAATGATGTGGGTTTCCGGCATGCTCGGCCAGATTTTTTATGCCGGAAATTTTAATGTCCTAGCTATATTTGAATAATTTTTTATAGTTCCGACATAAAATTATGAAATGAAATAATTGGTATTAGAATAATTAAAAAGATACGGATAGTTTGAACTAAAATTAATATTTTGAAAAAAAAAACAAAAACAAAAACAAAACAATGAGGCTTCAAATTGCTGCTCATGTATCATTTTATAAATATGTAAGGGTAGTAATTGATATGGAAGTCAAATTTGAATTGGGTTTGGACTTGAGAATTGTGTTAGAGAGAATTGGAGTATGAGACAAAAGTAAGATGGACCATGATGAATTATTTGCATGTGGGCTTGACCAGAATAGTAAGCAACACGGTTCATCTGCCTAACTAGTAAAATCCAATTTACTATTTGCATTTGGTATAATTTATTTATTTATTTTTTGAAGTTAGGATTTTTACCGACCGCCCTCCAAATTATCGGAGCTTGGCTTAACACCCTCTACTCAACACTCAAACGAGCTCATTCGAGATTGGTTACGTTCTCACAAATTAATATAAGTTATTTTCAACATGTGATGGTTATATTCGGCTTTCTGATTGATGGTTGACCTTACAGGCCAATACAAGTCATTCTCAACGTGTTTTTATCTTCATTCATATACATATTCTTCAAAAAACTTATCAGGATATTCTTAAAATGAGTGCTAGAAAAGATGATACGCTATGTTGGTATAAATAACTCATATCATATCTTTTAAGTTTTTCTATGTAATGCATTCTCATTCTTGTATAGTCTCGTAATCTCTCTTATTCTTTGGATTCAATTCATTCACATCGCATTCTACTTAACAAATGAAAATCTTACGGGAACGACTCATTGTCTGTACTTTTTGTATCGACGATCACTCTTTCTTTTGCCACAAAATCCTTACATTGGCTCTTGCTACGACTGTCGGGATATATTATAAAATATAGTCATATATACACACATACGATAGTACAAGTTCATTTTGATTTTGATTTTTTTTTTATAAATTTCCGTTCAAGATAAATAAAGAATTTGTGAATTCAAATGTAAGATATATGGAAGATTGAAGTTATTGGTATTTCTGGACTTCCTCTCACGTGCCCTGGACCATATATGCAGGTTCAATGAATTTACTTCATTTTCGATACATTAAGACTGCGACATTTCTTTTGAATCTTGTTTTGTAAGAAAAAGAAAAAAAGTTGTGTAGGAAATCGATTATTGATCAAGAAAATATATATGCTGCACGTTTGAAGAAATATACGACTGGATTTCCGAAATTAAAAGCGGTAGAAAGTACTTTAGCAAACTCTAACATGAGATGATCTCATTATTTTTATTATGAGACGAATTTAATGATATATTTTTTAATTGCAAATGATGTATTTCTTTGTTGTATATAATTTTTTACACAGAAAAAAATTATATATTAAAAAATAAAATAATATATTTAACTTATTAAAATAATGTATTAGAGTCCGTCTTATAATAAAAAATGTTGAGATAGTCTCCTGAGAGACCAACTCAAGTACTTTTATTCATACGTTTATTTATTTTTTTAATGGATAAGGGTTGATTGATTTTTAGCATGGTAATAAAAACTCGTTAGATTTATGCAATAATTTGTACTAATTAGACATTGTTTGTGCACCCTCTACTAATATATATATTTCTTTGCACACACTTTGATCATGCAGAAAACTATAGCAAAATTGATCATATGATGGACTCAAAATTATGTGAGTGTTATCGTTTATGTAATACTTCCAACTAGTCTTTCCAAATTTTGGAGCGCGCTACAGTTGTGTGGCGTACTTCTAAAAACAATTTTGAAACAGAGGAAGACTTTTTGTCGATAAAAAAAAGTATGAAAACTTAAAAACATTCATCAAAACTTAATTTTCATGTAAAAGGATGTAACAATGAAAGTTTATCATGCAACAAAACATTAGTTATGACGGTTGATAGTATGGTTTCTCAAACTTATTACAAAGCACAAGGGAAGGAACAGAAATATCAAAATATCAGAGGTACAGTGTAGCGGAGTGTTACGCAGTGGAGATATGCATATGAAGATGCATATCTCAGGATCAGTTCTTACTCTGTGATTTCTTGCCTTCACACCTCCGCACAACCATCCTCGCTGCTAACTTGTGTATTTTAAGGCTAAGTACCAAGGTACCCTCTGGAGACATGCCCGAAAAACATACTTGTTTAAATATGAATGTTATGCCACACACAGATAAACCACAGAGTTTAATTGAAAAATACCGTGTTTATCCAAAACATTTTATTCGCTGCAGCTATCATAATGTTTACCATTTTGTAACTGGAAGCTAGCCCACTTCCAAGTTACGATGAACATCTAGGAATGAGTGAACCACTCTACCCACTGTCATCAATTAGTGCACTAGTCTCAGAATGTTACCTTGAGGCCCCATCGATTTTAAAAGATACCACGCGTCGTTTCTTATCCCCCAGGGCATCATCACGTCAGCTGAACTACCTAAAATGAGCTCATAGCTTGACAAATAAGGTTGCAAACCTTCAAATAATTAATGAGACTTGGCTTAAGAATTCCAAGTGTCTGGTTCGGTTCTCATTAATTCAACTCTTTGAAAATAACAATTAACAGAGGTACAATATACCACAAATCATTTCAGGAATAATCAATCAACTTTAAAAAAAAATATTTTCACACATTTTTGGAAACTGAGCTCACAGCTTGAAAAGACATTTTATTTTTACTGAAAATAGTCCCCACCTATTATTGCTTACAGAAATAAGATGATCATATTAGATGTGGTTGAGCTCTCACAAATATCTTGTGTTTCCTTCACATATTAACACAGTAAAGCATAATTAATTAGGATGGATCGCCTAATCATAAAAAATCAGCCCTAGTTGACGTTATTTGACGTCGATCAGGATCTATGACTGGAAAACTGAACTGACACAACCAAACAGTTTGACATGCATCCTCGTACCTTGAGGCATGCATGAGACTTAATCAAACTCAAACATACATGTTAACCAATACACGGTTAATATATTAACTCAATCAACACGCTTTTACAATTTAAACAGCTAAACATGCAATCAACTATGTATCATTAAATTAATCAAAACCCGGCGTCCAAACTTAATTCTTTTTGCATGATATCATGCATGAAATGAAGAATAATCAATATATTAACTCATGCATTGAAAACAAAATGAATTGGATCGAAAACGGACGAAAAATAAAAATTTCAAGTTTCAGCTTGACGACAGCTATGTCGGCCGATGCTGGCATGTCGACCATTGCCGGCCACATCGATCAACATGCACACGTTGACTGACACCAATTACATCGATCGATGTCGGTGATTGAATAATAGACAGACATGTATGACGTCTGAATGTTCGTCGACATGCAACAACAAGTACGCATTGTCTGACGGCTGCACACCGGTCGACACCACACACGTCGATCGATGAAGGTCCCTGTTGATCGTCTTGCACGCATTGATCGATGTTGTGGCCATCGATCGACATGCATCATCTTCTTCGATGCCCACATCGTTTGCACGAGCTGTGACGATGCTCAAGCCCATTTCCAGCCATCCCAACCCTCAAAACTCATCATAATACATTCCTAGGCATGCTAGGATCTAGACAACATGACATATATGCTCTGAAATGTAAGAAAATTCACCGAAAAACTTGAGAAATTCTTACCGGAATTTATGGTATTTCAAGCTTCGGTGCCAACAACAGGGGTGGTCGAATTTTGGTATCAAAATGTTCCAAAAAACACAAGGAACACAAATATGCAACCAAATCTCAGTTTCATCATTGTTTAATACAAGTTTCACGCTGATATCGAAAGTTTATCGACTTACCGACAGGTTGTGTTTGCACGCAATTATCTCACTCGATTCTCAACGGTTTTGGACGTTCTCAAGCTCTACGTGATCATTGTACTGTAGGCTATACACGGAGCTCAATTTTGCGGTGATCGGTGCACGGTGGTAATCTGTCACATTATCAATGTCATCCTTGGTGGAAACCAAACTCAAGGTATATTTTTTCTGCACAAATATTAAGTAGCACTTCCTCCGTCCCATTGTATTAGACACGTATTTCTTTTTGGTCCGTCCCATTTATCAGACACGTTTCCTAATTTAGCAAAAAATTAACACAACTTAATCAAAATTAACTATACCTAAAATTACTACCCTACCCCCAATTTTTCTACAATTCCCACCCTACCCCTCTGAAACCCTAAATCCCCACCCATCTAAATTCATTCTCATTTTCACATTCCTACGTTGCTGCTTGTAATTCCTCTACACAAACTCTCACCACCGCCTCTCACCACCGTTGCCGTCGCTTCTCACCAACACATCTCACCACCACCGCCGTCGCTTCTCACCACCCGCCGCCTGCAACTACACGGTGTCTCACCACTCGCCGCTGTTGCTTCGCACTAACACATCTCACCACCACTGCCGTCGCCATGAAAAAATCAAGAAATTAAGTTTTCTCGACGACACTTCTCCAATTTATGTGAAATTACTGCACATTTCTGCTGATATTGGTTGTATTTTCAATTGCATTTCTCGAGTTCTCTATTTTATAATTTCAGGGGAATTTGAGTAATTTATTGGAATTTTTTTTTCTACTTTTATATGAATCTGGTTGAATTCTGTTGCTTGTCAATTATGAAGCTTGGATCTCGAGGTTTATAGCATTTGGTGGCTTTTCCGTTGTAATGCATGTCTAATTCCGTTTGCTTTCTCTACAAATTTTTGAATTTCGAAAGGAAATATGGGATAGGTCGATGGAGTGGGATGATGAATGTAGCTTCGTTGGTGATTTTTTCATGTAGTTGTAATGATTCAAGTTTATACAAATTTAATTTGGGGTTCTGTATTTTCTATTTGGGCTTCTACATGACTACATTCTTGATTTTTTTTAAGTAGGTAATTACTTTTTATTTTATTAATATTTTTAGTGTTAATCTTTCTTTAAAAAATCATTTAATTTTTGTCTTGGTTCATGTGCCACTCCCTCCGTGTCTAATGCAATGGGACGGATGGAGTACTAGATTGAAGCAAATGTAATAACAGGGGTAGGGGCATAGGTTTTAACAACAGGCTACACTAAATTGTTCAAATATTTTTATATATGTACTCAATATAGATTCTCAAATGCTATCAAGGAGCGCACAACCTACAAATAATGCATAAAAGAAAGATTTGAGTAATTTTTTATTAAATTATAGTTTTAATTAAAAAAAGCAATCATACCTTAGTCATTTAGCTCTCTTCTTAATATCTCTATGGCCCCTACTAAACAATCGTGATTACAGATATTGATTTTAGCTTTAGCTTAGGCATATCGGGTGTTACCTTCGAACACACCCCAATGCCGAAGCATAAACCTAAAAACGTATACAAGATGGCATAACCGATGGAGGAGCTAGTGATGGAGAGGGAGAGGAGCCAGTGATGGAGGGGTGGAGAGGGGTGGTGGAGCCGGAGCCAAGAGCAATCGTAGCATGGGCGGAACCGGTTTCTCTCATAAGGTATACAATATGTAGGTTTCCAAGTATATTCAACACCATATCTTTATCAAAAGGAGTAATGGCATCTATCAATTGAATATCAAACTGGCTACTGGGTTTATCTTACATCCACCCCTTAGCAGGATTATCCATACGAAGTTGTCCAGGACCAAATGAATTAACCAAGTGCAAAAATTTCCAACTTCAGAAGAAACTCTTGAATCAAAAAAAAAAAAAAATGACTGCTGATTAAACATTTTACAAAGCGAAATCTAATGTTTGAAAATTTTCAGAAAATGTCAAAGTTCTTGTATATAGAATTTGGAAGGTCATTATTGAAACAAACCTTACAACAATCAATACACTCGAATGCCCAAATTTAAACTTTAATGCTAAAGCATGAAAACCAGAAGAAGAAAAAAACATCATTGACTGGTCTACTTGATGTAATCTGTCAAATTATCAATGCCATCCTTTGTGGAAACCAAACTAAAAGTACATTTTTTTCTGCACAAATATAAAGTAGTACTAGATTGAAAGAAATGTAATAACAGGGATAGAGATGTATGTTTCAACAATAGTCTACACTACATTATTCATTTATTTTAAAGTTTTTCTATATATGTACTCAATATAAACTCTCAAATCCTATCAAGGAGCGCAAAACCTACAAATAATGCAAAAAAGAAAGGTTAGAGTAATTATTTATTAAAAGGAAGTTATTAAAAAAACAATCATACCTCAGGCGTATTGGGTGTTACCTTCAAACAAACCCAAATGCCCAAACATAAACCTAAAAACGTATTCAAGATAGTGAAGCTGATGGAGGAGCAAGTGGTGGAGGGGGGGAGCCAGTGGTTGGGGGGAGGAGAGGTGAAGCTAGGAGCAATCGTAGAATGGGGAAATCGAGTTCTCTTCTAAAGTATTCAATAGATATGTTTCCAAGCATATTCAACACCATATCTTTTCAGGAGGAGTAAGGTAGCTATTAGATGGACATGCTACTGGGTTTATCTTACATCTATCCATCAACGGGATTATTCATATTAAGCTATGCACAACCAATTCATAGAACCAAGCGCGACATTCTTCAACTTCAGAAGAAACTCAAGAATCAAGGAAAAGAAAATGACCTCTGAATAAGTTTCTTACAAATTTAAATCTAATGTTTGAAAATTTTCAGAAAATGTCAAAGTTCTTGTATGTACAATTTGCAAGGTCGTTACTAAAACAATCCTGACAACAATCAATACACTCGGATTCCCAAATTTAAAATTCACTATTAAAACATGAAAACCAGAATTTAAAAAAAAAACATCATTAGTTGATCCACTTAATGAAATTTGTCACATTATCAATGTCATCCTTGGTGAAAACCGAACTCAAGGTACATTTTTTTTGCTTAAATATTAATTAGTACTAGATTGAAGCACATGTAATATCAGGGGTAGGGATGTAGGTTTCAACAATTGACTACACTAAATTGTTCATTTATTTCGATGTATTTCTATATATGTATTTAATATAAACTCTCAAATGTTATAAAGAAGTGCAGAACCTACAAATAACGCAAGAAAGAAATGTTAGAGTAATTATTTATTAAATTGTAATAATTAAAAAAACAATCGTATCTTAGTCATTAAGTTCTCTTCTTATTAGCTCTATGGTCGCCTCCTTAACAATCGTGAGACCTTTCAGTACCATCAACTCCAGCAGAGATATTAATTTCAACTTTAACTCAGGCATATCGGGTGTTGCCTTCAAACATACCCCAATGCCCAAACATAAATCTAAAACGTATTCAAGATGGTGAAGTCGATTGAGGAGCTAGTGGTGGAGGGGGGAGCCGGGGGGAGGAGAGGTGGAGATAGGAGACGTAGCATGGGGGAGCCAATTTCTCTTCTAAGGTATACAGTAGGCATGTTTCCAAGTATATTAAGCACCATATCTTTTCAAGAGGACTAAGGTTTCTATCAGTTGGATATCAAACAGGCTACTGGGTTTATCTTACATTTATCCCTCAGCGGGAATATTCATATGAAACTTCCCACGACCAATTGAAAGAACCAAACACGACATTCTTCAACTTCAGAAGAAACTCTAGAATCAAGCAAAAGAAAATGACCTCTCATTAAACATTTTAATGATTTAAATCGAATGTTTCAAAATTTTCAAAAAATGTGAAAGATATTGTATGTAGAATTTGCAAGGTCATTACTGAAACAAAACTGACAACAATCAATACACTCGGATTTCCAAATTTAAACTTCAATGCTACAACATGAAAATCGGGATAAAAAAAACCATCATTAACTGGTCTACTTGATGAAATCTGTCATATTATCAACACCAGCCTTGGTAGAAACCAAACTCAAGGTACATTCTTATCTGCTTAAATATTAAGTACTACTAGATTGAAGCAAATGTAATAACAGGGGTAGGGTTCCAGGTTTTAATAATAGGCTACACTAAATTGTTCATTTATTTCTATGTATTTCTATATATGTACTAAATATAGACTCTCAAATGTTATCAAGGAGTGCAGACCTACAAATAATGCAAGAAAGATAGGTTAGAGTAATTATTTATTAAATTGTAGTAATTCAAAAAAAAAAACAATCATGTCTTAGTCTTTTAGTTCTCTTCTTATTAGCTCTTTAGCCGCCTCCTCAACAATCGTGAGACGCTTCACACCATCGACTCCATTAGAGATATTAATTTCAACTTTAGCTCAGGCATATCAGGTGTTATCTTCAAACACACCCCAATGCCCAAACATAAACCTAAAAACGTATTCAAGATGACGAAGCCGATGGAGGAGCTAGTGGTGGAGGGGGGAGCCGGGAGGAGGAGAGGTGAAGCCAGGAGCAAGCGTAACATGGGTGAGTTGGTTTCTCTTCTATGGTTTCCAGTAGGCATGTTTCTAAGTATATATTCAGCACCATATCTTTTCAAAAGGAGTAAAATATCTATGATTTGGATATCAAACATGTTACTGGTTTTAGTTCTCTCCTTGTTAGCTTTATGGCCGACTCTTAACAATCGTGAGACCCTCCAGCACCATCAACTCCGTCAGAGATATTAATTTCAGCTTTAGCTCAGGCATATTGGGTGTTACCTTGAAAAACCCCCAATGTGATGTAGGAGCTAGTGGTGGAGGGGGGAGCCAATGGTTGGGGGGGGGGGAGGGGGGGAGGGAGGGGGGAGGGGGGGAGGAGAGGTGGAGCTAGGAGCAAGTGTAGCATTAGAGAGTTTGTTTCTCTTTTAAGGTATAAAGTAGGATATCTCTTAGTTGGATATAAAACAGGCTACTGGATTTATTTTACATCCATCCCTCATCGTGATTATTCATATGAAGCTATCCACGACCAACTGAAAGAAGCAAACGCGACATTCTTCAGCTTCAGAAAAAACTCCGAAATCAAGAAAAAGAAAATGACCTATGATTAAACATTTTACAAATTTAAATATGATGCTTGAAAATTTTCCAAAAATGTTAAATTTAAACTTCAATGCTAAAACATGAAAACAAGAATTTTAAAAAAAATCATTGACTGGTCTACTTGATGAAATCTATCACATTATCAAGCCATCTTTGTTAGAAACGAAATTCCAGGTATATTTTTTCTGTTTAAATATTCGTCGACGCCAACGATCACAGCAGTGTACAAGTTGGATACTTTTTTTAATCATGTTTCTCATGTGATTTAACCAAATATTTTCGAGATTTATTATGACGATTTCCAGTTGTTACGAGATTGTGTCTGGTCGGGCTGGCTGGCTGGCTTTCTTTAGTGTGAAGTATGTATGAGAGAGAGAGAGTCCAAATATCAAGGTTTTAAAGAGACAAATGTTGTAGTTTAAATAATATATCATGGATCGAAACAAACAAAGTGTGAATTGTCGTGGCGTAAATAGGGAAGAAAATAAATAAAATTCTGGATATTTGAATGTAGAAATTGCTTGAAACAACATCTATCTACCCCTTGTAAGAAAAAGAAATGAAACCATGAAATTTAATATGTTTAATAGAGCAACACCATGTTCAAATCCCATTTCTACCACAAAAACATTATAGATTTTTAGTAAATAGTTTTTCAAGCTCTCTCTCTCACTCTCTCTAGATAGTTGGTATTATTGCAAAGACAAGATAGATAGAAGTTACAGGGTTCTACATTTGTCTCTGAAACCATGTGTTGATCTATAGTGGGGTAAATAGTTATATTAGGAAGAAGAATGGTAGATTTATTACCATACGGCAGAGATAATATAGACTCTCAAATCTTATCAAGGAGCATAGAACCTACAAATAATGCATGAGAGAAAGTAATTACTACCTCCATCCCGCGCTATTAATTTCATTTGCTTTTGGCACAATAACTAATGACACAGAGATAAGAAAAATAATTAGTATTTTATAGTTGAGTGTAGATTAATTTACCATTTTTGGTAATAAAACTAATAAATGAGACGTACAAAAAAAAATGGGACTAATAGAATGAGACGGAGGGAGTATTTATTAAATTGTAGTAATTAAAAAATAATCATACCTTATTCATTTAGTTCTCTTTTTATTAGTTTTATGGCCGACTCTTAACAATCGTGAGACCCTCCAGCACCATCGACTCAATCAAAGATATTAATGTTTCTAGACCCTCCAGAACCTACATCAACTTCGCCATCTTGAATATGTTTCTAGACCCTCCAGCGCCCACAGTGATTGAAACAGAGATGCTTGGTTCTGCTCTTCAAACTACTTCGGATGCCATACCCACTGCCATGCAAACTCATATGCATACTCACTTCCAACATCAGATTGAAGAAATCAAAGCTAGATTGGATAGAAAAGATAAAAAGGAAGCTGAAACCTCTAAATCTATTTCCTCCATCAAATCAACTGTGACCACCTTGTTTGACATTGTCAAAAAAGGGGGAAGAAGAGCGTCAAAAAGAAAAGGAGGAAAAGAAGCGAAAAACAGAAGTAGAGGAGGCTGGTAGGGTAAGGAGAGAAGAGGCTCAAGAAAATAGGAGACATGACCAGTATAACACGCTTGCAAAGCTTATCTCAAAACTGTCTGGAGCTAAACCATCCTTATCTGATCATCCTCCTCCATGATTCTTCTGGTAATGAGTATTTTTGTACTTAGTTTTGTAAGTTCAGTTTTCTTAATTTCATTGTACTTGTAATCTCTCAATCATTAATGAAAGTTTGGAAACTGACCTTTAGACAATCACTCATTGTCTATCTCTTTTTATCTCTCCATCCCTTCTAAATTTAACCACCTGGTTGAACTCACTTTTCCAAGTGTGAGCAACAAACTTACTATTTCGCTCAATTTTTTTATCGAGAATTATCTCTCCAATTCAGGGGGAAGATCAAATAGAGTAGGTCAGAATAAAAACTTGTGTGTTGAGTTGTGTCTTTGTGAACTCAGTACACCATGCTTCCTTTTCTTTTCTGACATAGGTAAGTAGTTCTGACAATATCAAAAAGGGGGAAATTATTCGGAACTAAGTTTTAGTCACCCCTTAATATGATATTTCGATATGTCAAATTTTACTTTAGTACTAAGTTTCTAGAGTTATCATTTGTAATCTTTGTATAGGATTGTTTGAGTTGTAATAGAAACTTAGATGCTGAAGACCGAGCAAGAAGACCTCAAGAAGATAAAGCTCGAGATATAAAGAACATATTTTCGTGCTGAAAACTTAGTAAGGCCAGAAACTTAGTATTCTGGAAACTAAGTTTTGGAATTGGAACTGAGTTTCATCAAGTATGGCAAAAGACCATACTGACTTTGGAATGCCATTATGAAGAAGACCTATACTGACTTTGGAATGTTAGTATAGAGGTTCAATACTTCAAAAGTACATGAAACACAAGTGTTCGAAGTCAGACTTAAAGACATTTCAATGCTAAGTCAAAGTCAGTACGAGGATGTCTCATACTTGGATTTCTCGGACTGAAACTTAGTCTGAAACAAAGTTGCTAGAAAGTACACTGCCAAAAGCATAAAGCAAGAGGCAGAGCAGATAAAAGTATGGGCTATGATTGGATGACATTTACCATGTGTCTAACGACTTGATTTATGTGTCTAATGGGTAGAAATTCAAATTGTCCCCCTGAAGATTATAAATAGGTCGACACTTCATCCTGAAAAGGTTACGAACTCTCTTGAAAAGATACATTGAAGCTCTGCAAACTTTCCACTCGTTCTCTCTGAAATTTCGTGAACTTATTCACGAAACTTGAGTTCCTAACTCAAGTTATTCATTCTGTGCTATTTGTTTAAAGCACAAGGCTAAAGCTTAAAGCTGAAGCTATTTCTTTTATGAATAAAAATTTCTAAGTTATATTCATAGCAGTCAATATCCTTCTCTAGGATATTGATTACCATGGCCATTTGCTAACCAAGCCGAGTTCTGGGAAGAACAAGAAAATATCCATCGTCCAGGAAGAAGGCTGTGGGGTGCATCCTCACTTCGACCTGAAGAAGTGACAACTTACAAGGAGTTCTTAGGCGAGTGACGTCAACAGACCGAAGGACGGAGGTTTCCAACGGGCTAACCATAGATCGTAAGGAGGCTTGTAATCTGATACTTAGTGGATTCTCGATTAAATTTGGAAGAGTGGATGTAGGATTTTATGTCCGAACCACTATAATTATCCTGAGTTATTTACGTGCTTTATTTAAGTTTATGTACTTTAGTTTCTCAAACATACTTTGAAACCTTCAATACTTGTCCAAGTATTGAAGTGTATATCTTGAAACTTACTTAATAACTCTCAGAGCTAAATTTACCTGTCGTTAAACTGAAACTGAGTTCCAGTCAGTTTCAGATAACAAGAGCATATCAAATTTACTTCCGCTGCACTATGCATTTCTCAGATTTCGGGACCAACAAGTTGGTATGTTTCCAAATATATTCAGCACCATATATTTTTAAGAGGAGTAAGGTATCTATCAGTTGGATATCAAACAGGCTACTAAGTTTATGTTACATCCATCCCTCAGCGGGATTATTCATATGAAGTTGTCCACTACCAATTAAAATAACCAAGCGCGACATTCTTCAACTTCAGAAGAAACTCTATAATCAAGGAAAATAAAATGACCGCTTATTAAACATTTTACAAATTTATATCTAGTTTTTGAAAATTTTCAAAAAATGTTAGATTTAAACTTCAATGCTAAAACATGAAAAACCAGAATTAAAAAAAAACATCATTAACTGGTTAACTTGATGAAATCTGTCACATTATCAATGTCATCCTTGTTAGAAACCAAACTCAAGCTACATTTTTTCTGTTTAAATATTAAGGAGTACAAGATTGAAGCACATGTAATAACAGGGGTAGGGATGTTGATTTCTACAATAGTATATACTAAATTGTTCATTTTTTTTATATATTTCTATATGTATAATTAATATAGACTCTTAAATGTTATCAAGGAGCGCAAAACCTACAAATAATGTTATAAATAAAGGTTAGAGTAATAATTTATTAAATTGTAGTAATTCAAAAAAAATCATACGTTAGTCACTTAGTTCTCTTCTTATTAGCTTTATGGTCGCCTCCTCAACAATCGTGAGACCCTTCAGCACCATCGACTCTATCAGAGATATAAATTTAAGATTTAGCTCAGGCATTTCGGGTGCTACCTTAAACACACCCCAATGCCCAAACATAAACCAAAAAATGTATTCAATATGAAAAAGCAGATGAAGAAGCTAGTGGTGGGGGGGGGGGGAGCCGGTGGGGGAGTGGGGGAGGGGAGTAGTGGAAGGGGAGGGGGAGGAGGAGAGGTGGAGCCAGGAGCAAGCGTAGCATGGGGGAGCTAGTTTCTCTTCTAAGGTATACAGTAGGTATGTTTCCAAATATATTTAGCACCATTCTTTTCAAGAGTAAGGTATCTATCAGCTGGATATCAAACATGCTACTGGGTTTATCTTACATCCATCCCTTAGCGGGATTATTCATATGAAGTTGTTCACGACCAATTGAAAGAACCAAGCGCAACATTCTTCAGCTTAAGAACAAACTCTGGAATCAAGTAAAAGAAAATGACCTCTGATTAAACATTATGCAAATTTAAATCTAATGTTTGAAAATTCTAAAAAAATGTCAAATTTAAAAAATAAGCGATGAAGGGGGGAGCAAATGGGTGTTAAAAAATAAGCAAGATGAAATTGGCACGATTGTGAGGAACAAAGCTAGATTGGTTGCCAAAGGCTATGTACAATGTGAGGGCATAGATTTCAATGAAGCTTTTGCTCCAGTTGCCATACTTGAAGCTATTTGGTTGTTCTTAGCATATGCTGCACATCTAGGGATATCAATAAAGCCCGAAATCGGTGGGCTGAAAAATGTGGGTTAGGGTAAAAAATTTCCAACCCAAAATTATTTTTAACCGAACGGGTTGAACCCGATGAGTTGGCGACCGAACTGGTTGAGCCCGATGGGTGGCCGGCCTGTAGGTCCGGTAATATTTTATTATTCATTATTTCTAGTATTATTTATATCCTACTACACCCATTAATTATATACCTAATTCCCTAGACCTAATTTTTCGTCACCTAAAATCTCATTTATCTCTCCCAGTAACAGGTATGTTACCCTTAAATAAAAAAATCTCTCATTTCTTCCTCTTTCTTTGCCATCCACTCGTCACTCTTCTAATTAGCATGCTGCGTATCTACTCATTTCTTCCTTTCAAGCACCTTTAAGTGTGATGTTCACCCAAGTAAAATCTATATTTAATTTTATGATCCCTATTTTATCATTTTATATGTGGAATAATGTACTTCTATTACTTAAATTAGTTGGTATAAAGAGATTGATGTTTTTTTCAAACTATGACTGGACATTCTTTTATCCACTTATCACTATTTTTTTTGCAAAGTTATTGTTGTTTGATGTCTTTTATTTATATTTGTTCATCATTTTCTTTTTTATTTTGTTTTACTGATTGTTAAAATATTTTCAAAATATCTGTATAAAAATAAACTCGTAAATGTTACCAACCTGACGGGTCACCCCGAAAACCAATGGGTTAGGGTTAGGTTCAAGAAATTTTAGCCCGATAAAATTCAATCCGGACCGAATAGCTCACAGTCCAATAGGGTTAACCCAAAACATGATGGGTCAACCCGATTAACATCCATATGCACATCACAACTTCACAATTTTTAAGATGGATGTATATAGTGCATTTCGCAATGGGGAACTCAAAGAAGAAGTATACGTTAAACAACCACCACAATTCGAAGAAGGAAACCAAGTTTATAAACTGAGATAAGCTCTTTATGGGTTGAAGCATGAACCCAGAGCTTGACATGAAACTCTTTCTCAGTTTCTTCTCAAGAATGGTTTTCAGAAAGGAAAAATCGACACAACTCTCTTCAGAATCAAGGACGGAACTGACATCCTGTTAGTTCAAATTTATGTCGATGATATCATCTTTGGTTGGAAGAACATGGAGCTATGTGAGAAGTTTGCCCAATTGATGCAAAGTAATTTTCATATGAGCATGATGGGCAAGATGACATATTTCCTAGGTCTACAAATCATCCAATCTGAAGGAGGAGTTTTCATTAATCAAAGGAAATACACCAAGGATTTGATAAACAAGTTTTGCATGGAGAAAACTAAAGCCTTGAGGATTCCTATGAGCCTCAAGTCTGTTTGCTTCTTGTTCTGCCATCAGTTGCTTGATGATATCCTTCATGTGGTTGACTTCTTGAACTAGAAGCAAGACAGAGTGTCCACTTCCTCCAATGGTGGCATGTTGGGATCATCCTCATCATGTTGGTGGTTTGGTGACTCCATGTTGACAATTGAGCTTTGTGTTCCCTTTTTTTCCTCCTCCGGATTGTGGCCTCGATTTCTGAATCGAATACTTTGAGTGGTTTGCCTCAAACCCTCTTGTTTATGCACCTGAGAAAAGAAACAGAAAGACAGAAATAAGTGTTTGTGTCGACCGATAGAGGTGTTGTTAATTGACACGAATGCAGCAACTGTAGCGATCGATAGGAGCGTTGTCGACCGATACAGAGCACAAACAACCACACTTACGCGAACCATAAAACACGAAAATAAGACACAGAAACTAAATAAAAATGAAAATAAAATAGAAATTTAAATAAAATACAGCCTCAATCCATCAGATCTAAAAACAAACTAATATCTAGATAAATCTGACAGTCTTCGGCAACAGCGCCAATTTGATAACTGCAAAAGGAGCGAGCAAATAATTTTTACACCCTAAGGTGGTCGATCCCACAGGGACTGTGCAACGAGATATCTTGATTACTAGCTATAGTTTTCAGACCATAGAAGTTTGAGGAAGTTTTAAAAGGGATTTTGTTTTTAAATTGAAAGATGACAATGCAATAAAATTAAAGGGTTTTGAAAGACAATAATTAAAGATACAGATCCCATGGTAGATATTCTAAACTTCAACATGCAAAATCATCAACTCAGTAATAAGGATAAATTAAGATTTATGTGGATTAAATTCCTTGGTTAGGCAATTAGAACCCTAGATTGTTAAACTGTGACTATCTCCTCTCGGTCTCTAGAACATAAATTCAACCAATCTCAATAGTTATCTAATTAATTCCTACACATGATTCTTCTTTTTGAGACAGAAAATAAGCATATTTAATTTCCTCTTCCTATTATTAATCTTCTCCTCCTGGTCTTTCGATTAATAACTATAAACTTAGATCCAAATTCATCTCTCGATCCTTCTCTAAATCTAGATTCAATTGATTAAGTTCAGGAAATTAAACCATGCTTAAGAGTTGATTTCATTCAAACATGCATCAGAAAAGAATATCACAAGCCCTAGAACCTGCTAGGGTTTCTAGCCACAAATCATAACTTGAACAAAAGTAAACATACTATTAATTACCTAAGGAATTGAAAAGGAACCTTCAAAGCCTTGTAAAAACTCCAATGTCTATAATATTACCTGTAAAATGCAAGCTAAATTCATGCCCTAAAGAGCTCAATATTTATAGAGGAGCCAAAATATCTAAACTAGGTATTGGGCTAAAATAATAAAAATAACCAAAACAAGCTATAATCCCTTCTCGAGCTTCTGTGTCGATCGACACAGTGTGTGTCGAGCGACACACATGCTGCTTCAAGATCCGGCCTGAACACTCATGGCGATTTGCCTCTCTTTCCTCTGTGTCGACCGACACCCATGCCTGTATGCATGTCGAGATCTTCATCTGTCTTGCCCTCGATCAACATTCAACCTTTGTGTCAATCGACATGCACCATGTCGATCAACACAAAGGTCCTATTTCAGGATTTTGGCTCGTCTCCCAACTTGGTCGACTTTCTGTGTGTCAATCATAGCGGCAACTCTGTGTAACTCGGCTCTTTTCACCATTTGACCTCTTTTTATCCCTAAATACCTGTAAAACTCTCCACCAAGAGCATAGCATCCTATATAATAGACTCATGCATAGAAACGACTAAAAACATAAACTAGTTATCCTATAACAATGGAGAAAAACAAGGATAAGTGAGTACAAATATGAACTTATCAGTCACAAACTGGTTAGCTGGTTCAATAAGAAGCAGCATTCTGTAGCTACATCCACCACCAAAGCTGAATATGTAGCCGCTACTAGTTGTTGTGATCAAGTGCTTTGGATCAAGAAACAATTGTTGGATTATGATGTCAAAATTGGATGCATAGACTATATATTGTGATAATAGCAGTGGTATTTGTATTACTAAAAACCCAGTTCACCATTCAAGGACAAAGCACATAGACATAAGACATCATTTTATCAGAGATCATGTGGAGAAGAAGGATATATTTGTGGAATAAATCAGAACTGGAGATCATGTGCCAAAAACCCGATTCAAAGAATTGTGCATCAAACTTGGTTTACTTGAGTTTGATAAAATTTCATTTGAAGAAGAGTATATGCGGATTAAAATTGAGTCCTAGCTCTCACTTTTCTTGGGAAACTGAAGAACTGATATTTTGAAATCTAAGTTCCTTGTTTTTGGGTTAGGATTTCATTCAAGGAAGGTTTCGGAATTAAACTGAGTCTGAGCTCTCGGTTTAGAAACTGAAAAATTGGAATGAAAATCAGTTTTCAATTTTTGGAGCTTGAGGTGGGTTATTTGAATTCGAATTTGACTGTCTCACTAGTCTCATTAAATGTGAGGCAGGCGCGGACCATTCCAGAGGTACCATGTGTTGATCATCGTTGGCAGTTCAACAGGCACCTAATCCCAACCATTGATCGTGTGTGGACAAAGCAATCATGTCCGTCAAATCTGTGGTTCAATTTCTATAAATAGATCAAATGTATCGAGCAGATATACTTTATACCATTTTATCTATGAAAAATAAGAAACCTTCAAAAAATCCAGAGCATTCAAGTTGTTCCCTACAAATATTCCCCACATTTATTTCAAATCTCCTGAATTCATTTTGCCGAAGAGGATATCCGCATAAAATCCCAACCAAGAGACATCCACCTCAGGCCGAATTGAGTCGTTCTCTGAGAGAGATTACATCCCACATGCCAAACTCGTTAAATCGGCGAAGGACGAAGCATCGACCGAGAAACTGATGTTTGAAAAAAGGATGCAACCCAAATCAACAAAGAGAAAATTTTATTATAGGAGGAAGCCCAGAAGGTGTGTCCGTCTCATCTGGTAGAGAAGTTGAATAATGAAGAACTCATTTATTTCCTGCCAATTTATCCTAAATGATTTCATCTATTTATGGTGGTTGAATTCTACGCGAATTCTGAGATTGCCAAAGGTGAAAAGTCCTTCACCACCACCGTGGCCGGAGTACCCATCAAATTTCATGCTTAGATGCTGGACAAATTACTTATACTAAAGAACAATGGTGCGCAAGTTTCCAATTACCGATATGGAGTTCGAGAGGAGATGGAGGAACACTGGCAGAACTGGAAGAAGGACTTTGTCAAAACTCCCTGGAAAGTCACCACAAAGACGGTAAAGTTTGATTGTTTTTATAAGTTTTTGGGAGATATCGCTATCAGAATGCTTCAGTGTGAGGTGGGATCACACTCTGAAATGAGTAAGAAGGAGTACTCAATTTTGATGGCGATCGATGATGAAATATGTGGAAATTGGGCTGAATTCATTTTTTAGAGGATACTGGAGAATGTTAAGAAAAATTCCAACATACCCGGCAAGGGAGTTTTCATCATATGAGTTAGTTTTGGACTCAAAATCAGTATTCTGATTGAAAAGTTGGTGCATACAGTGGATGAAGGAGAAGAATTGTCACCCACAGATTTCATTCCACTCAACCACAATATTAATGAAATTATCAGTTCTGATGCTAAGAAAACTGAACTGAAAAAGAAGATAGTTTCCTGCAGGCCATGCAAGATTTTCCCACTCTCACCAACCTTGGTGAAGTGATGAGCAAAGGCAGAGGTGATGCCTTTGCTGGTGCTGCCTTTTCAATTGTTGTGAGGAAACCCAGAACAACTCCCATCGAACAGAAGAAAACTTTGAAGGATGGTCAGAGGGAGTGCTCTAAGAAGGCGAGCAAGAAAACAGGGATGGAGGAAGAGAGAAGGAAGCTAAAGTTGAAAAAGCTAAGATAGCTGAGAAAGGAAAAGCAAAGGTTGTTGAGAAGGGAAAAAAAAAATAAAACAAGATGACTATGATCCCACGAAGCTAAATCCCAGGAAGAAACTTGAGTTTCGAGAGCCTGTTGCCACTGCCTTCCCCGAACCCATGTTTGATGAAGCTTTTGCCACTCTATACAAAGAAGCCCACAGACATTATCAAGGCTCTAACCAAAAAACTGTTGAAATATTTATAGATCCAGAGTTAGCTAAAACTGAAGGAGGGGCGAACAACCCTGAACAACTTGCAGAGAATATTGCAGAGATGAGTGTGGACGTGCAAGGGGGTTCCACACCATTTGTGAGCAAGAGTTGGCTGCGCAAGGGGATGCCAACAAATCTGTTGAAGAATCTAGGGCGACCACCCTTGAAAAACTGGCAGAATCGAGTTCCAAAACTGGAACTACCTCCCCAGAAGCAAAACTAAAAATTGGAAAGAGAGGTAAATCTGGTAAACTAGAAAATCTGATAATTATCCTCTCACTTCTTCAGATGTCTCAGAATCAGAAGACGATCTTGGTCTAGATGAAGTTTTCAACTTCACAAAGGACAAGCAAAGGAGATAGAGACACCATCTATGGGATCAGAGGGAGAAGGAATGGATCAACAAGCCAAATCAATTTGCTACGTACAGGATCCCTCTGAGCGCGCTACCACATTCTAAGTTCACAACCGAGAGGCTTAAAAATTTGTGCCCACCCATCGGAGAGAAGGATGTTGGTGATTCTAATATGATCCCTTGGGCTGCTGAGATTTTAGAGAAGGTGGAAGAGAAGGTTACCGAGGAAACCATGCTGCTACATCCAGATATTCTTGAAGAAGATTCAATGATTGCCATAGACCTGAAATCTGAGTTTAGAAGATGGAGAAGGTATGACATAGTTAAGCATGGGCTGGACAAGGTCCAATTATGCAAGCCAGGCTAGGGCTTACTTTATGGAGATCGAAAGAAGTTTGGGCCAAGGAATGGAGTGGCCAAACTGAATGATGACAGATGTCAGTGGAGAAGACAAGGCAAAAGCTTCTCAGTATCCGGGCTTACAGGCTTCAAACTCTACCTTCAAGGGATACAAACAAACTGCTTCCCACTGATTTTGTCTACGTGCTAGAAACTCCAGTTTCTCCCCCTCATGCTCATGAAGGAGAAGTGCCAGCCACTGAACCAACTCTAAACAACTATCAAAGCATCATTGCTGCAAAACTAGAGAAAGTCAGGAAGCTTGCAACCCAACAAATGAGGTTGGAAGAAGAAATGGAGAAAGCGAAAATGGAACTGACTTCTGCTGAACTTGAAAAGGAGGAGATGGAACAGGTTGTTTCTCTATCTCATGAACTGACTCTGATTTCCACTACAGAGAAAACAGTCTGGACAATTCAGATAATTCAAGGGCAGGCTCAAGTACTTGGAGAGGTTGCAAAGCTTATCAAACAAGGCCTACTCGTGAATAAATTTAAGCTCTATCTGATAGAAGAGGTAGAAAAGAAGAAAGCTGTAGAAGAAGCCAAAAGAATAAGGCAAGAATTGGCCAACAATGAAGAAGAATAAAGAAGAAAATCAATAGCATAACTCCAATCACCCCGGCTGTCAATTTCTGTCTTAATTAATCAACCTTTGATTGAGTTGCAGGAGGATGAAAATCAAGCCATAACCAGTTCTTCACAATCCTCTATCATTGCTAAAGTGAAACACTTTGTTCAATCTCAATTGAAAGTTATAAGGCAGGAAACTCAAGAAGTTAAAGCCAAACTTGAAGAGAAGGAGAAGAAAGACGTTGAAACTCTCGAGACCGTCTCTTCCCTCAAGCAGACTATGGCGACTCTTTTTTATGTTGTTAAAAAGAGGGAAAAAGATAAGAAAAAGGAGATTGAAGAAAAGAAAAAGGAGGAGAGGCTCAGACGTGAGAAAGAGGATGGAGAAAAGAAAAGAAGAGAAAATAAAGAAGCAAAAAGGAGAGAGAGAGAGAGAGAAGAAGCTGAAGAAAAATGGAGGGAGGCTCAGTTTCAAGCATTAATGGAGTTGGCACAGAAACTTTCAGGTGCTAAGCCTTCTTCTTGATCAGAGCAACCTCGTAGTTTCTAGTATTTTAAACTTGGTTTGTTTTTTGAAACCTGGCTCTAGTTTTCAGTTTTTATGTATTTGTAACACCTCAAATTTAATGAAAATTTGAAAACCGGATTGCAGACAAACTCTCATTGTCTCTCTCTCGGACTTATTATTAATGTGTTTTTAACCTGAGTGAATTCACATGTTCCAGTGTGACCAACATTTTATTTGCACTCTATTTTGATTATTATCGAGCAATATCTCTCCAATTCAGGGGGAAGATCAAATAGAGTAGGTCGGATAAGGAAATGGTGTTTCTGAGTAGTGTCTTTGTAAACTTAGTTCATCAATTGTCCTTTTTCTAGACTCTTAGAAAGATGGTTTTGACAACACCAAAAAGGGGGAAATTGTTAGAAAGTAGGAACTCTTGATGTTTTGGTGTGTCAAAACTAGCTTTTTAGTTTTTAGTCAGTTTCTACAAGTTATCCTTGTATAAATTGAGTTGCAATAGAAACCAGAAACTGGAAGTTGAAGATTGAGAAGACAGAAGTCAAGTTTTAGAACTTGAAACTTGAAAAGAACTAAAAGTTCAGTTTTTGGAAACTGGATTCTCACCTGCGAAGATATACTAAGGCATGAAATTGGAAACTAAAAACTAGAAGATTTCAGTTTTCCAGTATATCGCAGAGGTTCAAGAAAGAGAACTTTAGAGACCAACCGCTTTTACAAAGGAAGGAAACTAGAAACTTGAAAACTAAATGATTTCAGTTTTATAACTTAAAAAGCACGTGAAAGGCGAGAAGACAAAAGGAATCCGAATGGAACTCAAGTCTTATCCAAGATTCCTTGAAGTTTGTCGATCAACAATCATGTACGAGGAGTCTTCAATTTTAAGTTTCTCGGACTGAGTTTAGCTCTGACAGAGAGCAGGTGAAAGTATACTGCAAAAGTCAAAAGCATATCATAACAGTAGCAGAGCAGACTGCTAAAACAGAAAAAGAATGGATGATGATTGGACGACATGCGCTTTGTCTCTAACAGATGCTTCTTATCTCTAATGGATAAAAATTCAAACAGTCTCCAATCTACCTATAAATAGCAGACCACATCTTCAAAGGAGCACCTGAATCTATCTTTTGAACTGCATAAACTCTGTCAAAGTAAAAGCTCAAAGCTCTCAAGGTATTATGAACTTTCCGTGTGTCTTTCGAGAACACTAGGCTTAGCTTTCTAGCTTAAGCTATCATTTGGTGTTGATTACTTTTCAAATAATAAACACAGCAGTCAGTTGTCCTCTCTGGAATTCTGATTATCACTGGCTATTGCCAACCACCGACGTTCTTAGAAGAACAACAAACATCCACCATTCCAGTTTGAAGACTGCGAGATGCTTCCTCACTTCAAGACTGAAAAAGGAAGTAGACCAAGTTTCTGGGCGAGTACGCTAGCAGGCCGAAGGACATTGGCATCCAATGGGTTAGCTACAGATCGTGAGGTTCTTGTATTCTGTTACTTAGTGAATTCCCAGATTAAGTTCTGAAGAGTGGACATAGGACTTAAGGATCCGAACCACTATAAATATTCTGAGTTGTTTATTGCTTTATTTAAGTTTCTGCATTCTAAGTTTCAAGCTCATTTGAAACCTTCAATACTTTCTAAGTATTGAAGTATATAATTGAAAATTGAAACTTAAATCTATCAGAGACTAAATTTAGCTAAATCAAGTTTTTGAAAATGAGTTTCAGTTTTCAGAGTGGAAACATATTTAATACTTCTGCTGCATACAAAAATACTCTAATCTCAGGACCAACAAAATGTTTGTAGATCGAGTATGACACCAGGTTGATACTGGCCCCGGTGTCACAAAGTACTCGCTCGAAGGTGCATCCCCTGATCTCAAGCGGAATAGAGAAACATCCAGGATTGCTTCTCTTGATGGGTACCTGCTTTTGTAGTAGCAGGCTGCACTGTTCGTGGATCTTCACTGTCTTGTTCTCCACGAACTGCTTCTTACCACTCATCAACTTTCATAGGTACTTCATGTACCCCAGAATCTCCGTCAGTGCCTTTATCAGTAGTATGTTGATACTGACCTTCCATAGGTTCTCCACGAACCTAGCAAACTCCGAATCTTCTTTCTGCTTATCAAACCTTTGAGGAAAGGGCATCAGGGTAACAAGTTCTGCGCTTTCCTTTGAAATTTTGGTTGGGGTGCCCCTCTATTTTGATTGACTTGCAGCCATGTCATTCGCCACATCCTTCCATGTGCATCGATTGACTTTTCCTTCATTAGCTCGTCTTCTTCATCGTTCAAAATCTCCTCACGTCAAGTCTCTGCATCAACTGACGCGTGATATGCATCGGTAGAAACAGCAGCATCCCACCCAGGACCCTGCTCCTCTTCACCCCCAAACTTGTCTAAAACCATCTTGGGAGTTGGGACCTTTGTAGCTCGTCCCAGACCTCAAAGTGATCGCCTTGCATTCTTTCTGGTTCTTCGGGTTCACCTCCGTAGTGCCCGGAAGTTGCCCTTGCTTATGCTGGATTCCAGTAGAAGTGGTAGTTTGGCTAACTTGTGTCTTGATCATCTGTGTTAAGCTCGTAAATTGACTCACTTATTTATCTTATTTTCTAGTGTTTTGTTAAGCTTAATAGTTTATTTTATGCATGAGTCGATATTATGAGGTATTATGCTTGGTATGATGATGTTATATAGGTTTTTGGGCTAAAAAGTGGATAAAATGTGAACAAGTCGAAGTGGAAGAGTCTCTATTTTGACCGACACGAAATCGTGTCGGTCGACGTGAAGAATTACTCGATGAAATTCAAGAAAGCTCCATGTCGACCGACGAAGCCTACGTCGACTGACATGTAAAGCTCAACGCGGATGTGGCATCGATCGAAGTTGAATATCGACAGGGAAGATCTGTGTCGACCAACGCAACTCTATGTCGACCGATGCAAAATTCAAAAGAAGGAAAATTCAAGATTTATTTTGAAATATCTTATTTTCAGCCCTAGATCTCATGTTTTACACATCTACCTCTATAAATACCCTTGTGATTTCGAATTTTAAACATCTTTCATTCAGTATTTAAGTTTTTAGAGAGTTTTGGAGATTGGAGAATTGAACAACCTTTATTTTTATTGTAAGTTTCTATTATGCAATTTAATAATATGCTTCTTGGATTTCTATCTGCGATGAGTTGCTAGAAACCTTAGCAAGTTCTAGGGCTATGAATAATTAATCATGTTTGCATGTTAGATTAATTAACTCAATCTTCATGGTTTCAATTCCTAATTTAATCAATAGAATGTAGAATTGATGAAAGATTGAGAGATGATGTTGATTCTATGTTCATAGTTGTTAATCAAAAGACCGAGATGAGAAGATTAATAACAGGAAGAAGAATTTGAATACAATTGATTTTTTGTCTCAAAAGGAAGAGTAATTAATTGTAGGGAATAGATCTGATGTTTTTATTAAGGTTGATTATTATTGGGTTCTTGAAGCCGCCCAAGTATATACAGTCACGTAATAGTAACCTAGGTTATAATTGCCCGATCCAGGAATTATAATAATTTATTATGATTTCCCACCAGTATTGAGTTGATTGATTTTGTATGTATTCTTATTGATTATTTGCGCTTGAATTTGTGTCTTTAATATTATTTTTCAAAAACCCCTTTAAATATTGTTCTTGTTATCTTTAATTTTAAAAAATCAAAACCTCAATTTCTATTTACTAAAACAATAAATTCTAGTACTACAACTAATATATAGAATAATTTTTCCACACAATTCCCTTGGGTTCGACTTGGATTATAATTTATTTGTCATTGATGCTATAATTAATCTGTAGTTTTTACAAAGATCAATCTGCACATGCTTCCCAACTCGATCCACTTTTGTGTTCACTCCTGAAACCACTTGCTCCAATTTTCCGATTCGATAATATGAGGCCTTGATGAATTTAGCCAATAGATCATCGAGACTGTCCTTTTTTGGCTCCACTATCTCTCCATTCTGAACATGAATCCCGACGGTGGTAACTTGGCTGCCTCTGGGTGAGAGTAAGAAAAACCATGGTGGTTTCTCGTTGGATACTGATACCCTCCTTGCCTCTCCTGATTCTGTTATGCACCTCTATTCACATAGCTCACATCAGTAGATATTTTGGGTTGCACCTGTGCAACTGTAGCTGTGGAACCACTGGCAGTCAACTTGTCAAGGTCTCCTCGGAGTTTTTCTACTTCTAGCTTCAACGAATCATCTACCTCAATCTTCTCACGGCTTCGGCATGTGGCCTTCTCGAATTTGCCCATTTCTGTGTATGAATTGACATCTTCTTGAACAGTTTCAAGGCCTTCTCTGTTGATTTGCTCATGATGGACCCTCCAACTGCATTGTCCACCGACTCATGAGTCCTCTCATTCATCCCACGGTAGAATATGTGGGCCGCTCCT
The DNA here is from genome assembly GCA_026898455.1 of Plectranthus barbatus. NCBI lineage: Eukaryota > Viridiplantae > Streptophyta > Magnoliopsida > Lamiales > Lamiaceae > Plectranthus > Plectranthus barbatus. The sequence continues at coordinate 173,683 of JAPKLW010000809.1, read as the reverse complement.
CTGTATCAACTCCATGTCCAGGGCAACTCCTCAACAACTCTTTAAATATGCTCCATGCCTCAAAAAGTGACTCGTCCACTATCTAATTGAACTGTAGAATGTCCATCTTCTTCTTAATGATGATGGAGGGTGGGAAGAAGTTTAAGAGGAACTCAGCTTTCAAATCCTCCCATGTCTGGATCCTGCTGCAGTCCAAGCCAGTAAGCAAAGATCGGGCATGATCGCTAAGTGAGAACAAAAAGAACCTCAGCGGGATCACATCTTTCCCTACTTCATTCTTCTTGACAGTGTCGCACACCTCAACAAACATTCGGAGGTGCGCGTAGGGATCCTCCACAGCTCTGCCTCCAAATTGCTTATGTTGAATCATCTGAGTCAGCCCGGTTTTGAGTTCAAAATTATATATTATCATTTATAACAATGTTTAATCCCTCGTTGCCGGGTTATGGTCTGTACCTCCTTGCCATGACATTGGGGCCCTCATCATCTGAATCATCTCGGAGCACTCTCTCTCTCCCCCTTTCCCTTCTTGCGGCTGCAGCCCTTTCTACTTCTCTTTCAACCATCATTTGGCATACCACACCACGCATTTGATTCACTTCTTGAATGAGCAGGAGAGCATTCCCTGCTGTAATATGAGTTTCTAGATCTTCTAGTGGTGGCATGTTCGGATCATCTTCATGAAGATTTTGATTATTTGGTGGCTCCATTCCTACTGATGTTTGATTTTCCTTCTGTTTCTTACTATTTCTCCTTCTGCAAGATGCTTCTATCTATGGATCAAAAACCTCAAGTGGTTTGCCTTGACCTCTCATGTTCATGCACAATCTAAAAAGAAAACCATGTAGAAATTAGTCGGCATCGATTGACACGGGGATGTGTCGATCGACGCAAGATAATTTTCTGCATCGATCGACGCAGATTGGCATCGATCAAAATAGAGACTCGACTTCACACATGCACACGTACAAAATTTAAATAAAATAAAATAAGACTCAATCCAGTAAACCCTAAAACAAATTAGTAATAAGATAAGATCAAACAATTCTCCGGTAATGATGCCAATTTGATCACTATAAAAACTACAAATAAATTGCAGACACAATGGCACATAAATTTATAAAGTACCCTAAGGTAGTCGAACCTAGAGAAATTCTATAACAAAATTATCCTATGTACTAATTATAATTCTAGAATTTATTGTTCGAGTAAATTATAATTGGGTTTTGGATTTCAGAAAATAAAGATAACAATAACTGAATTTAAAGGGTTTAGAAAAGCAATATTAAAGAACACAGATTTCGTGGCAAATAATCAATTAGATACATGTAAAATCAATCAACTCGGCAATGGTGGGAAATCATAATAAAATATTATAATTTTTGAGTCGGGCAATTATAGCCTATGTTACTATTATTTGACTGTATATGCTTTGTCGGCCTCAAGAACACACTAATAATCAACCTCGTAAAAACATCAGATTTATTCCCTACAATTAATTATTCTACTTTTTGAGACAGAAAATCAATTGTATTAATATTCTATTTATGTTATTAATTTTCTCCTTTCAGTCTTTCGATTAACAACTATAAACCTAGAATTAATTTTATCTCTCGATCCTTCATTAATTCTAAATTTCAATAATTAAACCAGGTATTCAAACAATGCCAATTGAGTTGATCAGTCTAAACATGCATTCAAGATTGATTATTCATAGCCTTAGAACTCACAATGATTTCTATCCACTCATGATGGAAAGAAACACAAGAAACATATTACTCCCTCCATCCCGCAGGAGTAGTCCCATTTCTCCCGAACTCAGTTACCATTGTTTGTGAGTGTAGTGGAATTAATATTTTATTGGTAAATGTGAAAAAATTTGCCATTTTAGGAAAATGGGACTATTTTACAGGACAAACAAAAATGAGAAATGAGACTACTCCTGCAGGACGGAGGGAGAATTAAATTGCATAATAAAACTTACAATAATAAAATAAAGAAATTCTTGTTCTTTACTTCCCAAGACTCTAAAAACTTGAATACTAAATGAAAGATAACAAAAGCGAAAATACATGATTATTTATAGAGGTGGATGTGTATCTTATGAGATCTAGGGCTAAAAATAATATATATCCTATTTTGCTTCGAATCTTCCTTTTTTGGGTTCTGCGTCGGTCGACGTAGACCTGCGTCGGTCGATGCAAAATCTCCACGTCGGCCGACGTGGAGCCACGCCGGTCGAAACAGAGACCTCTAATTGTTGCACTTTTCCAACTTAACCATTTTTTGCCCAAAACCTGCAAAAACTCCCCGCAACAAGTATAATACCTCATAACACTTACTCATGCATAAAATTTATGAATAAACTCAACAAAACTAAATAAAAGACTACAAAATAATATAGATAAGTGAGTCAAATTACGAACTTATCAAACCCCTCAAATTTAATTGTGAAGGAAAAGTGTCTAGATTATAATAACTTCCCACAAGGGCAAATCACCTGATGATGCACATGAGGAAGAAGAAGAAGATGATGACGACGATGATGATGCAGCAAATGAAAGTAAAAATGATTTATATTTTGATTAAATAAATTTAAGTTTATTTAAGAACACTTATGTTGTTTATTGTTTGTGTCTCTCACTAGTTTGTCTTTACCCAAGGATGACGATGATTTCTTATATGAGGGGTTCAAGTTGGTTCTCTAACATAATGAACAGAAGGAGAAGGAAAGAAGAGTTGTTGCATCTAGCTCCAAAGGTAATTCTCATAACGCTCATCGTGTTGAAATCCATTATGGTTTTGATTCTTTTTGTTAAGCATTTTATGTGGAGATCAGTTCTCTAATGTTGCTTTCATACTGACTTCATGCTGAGTTGTCGACCTCTATTTTCTATTTCATGGGCCCTCCTACCCTCCTGATTACTGTTGAACGGGAGGGACAAATTTATATACCTAGAGCCAAGTTTTTATTTTTTTTTTCTTTTATAGTGAAAAAGTTCATATTAATCTTGGTATCAGCGAATATTTCTTACCAAATGAACTATATTTACTTTTTGTTAGTGTACTAAGTGTATTTTATGATTATGAATTATGTTATTGTGTAGCTATATGTCACTAGTTCTCGAACTGTTACATTGTTCACTGTGTGTAGAGTCGCCCGCCCCTGCTGGTTCCGTCCGCCGACGCGCCGCTGCTGGTCCATTTCCGCCGCTGGTCGACGTCAGGTAGTTTCTCTCCCTCTCTACTCGTTCACTTACCAGAGTTTATCTTCAAAATGGGTTATGAATTTGGACAGAGCGGTAGCCAATACTAGAAGCAAGACTTGATATGAAATCCAATAGAATGGTTGACAAGGAAACTAATTTTGAGCTAACTTTGTTTCCTAAATATCATGAGTTAATATCTTTGAAGTTTACATATTTATATCAAGGGGAACCTTTCGTTGTTTTCCTTGGAAGTAGGAACCTCTTCTTTTTGGATGGAGAATTTAAATGGTATGGTGGAATAAAGAATATCAATGATTTTTTTTTTGTTCTCCTTTTTTTTTTTTTTGCTCATGCGACCATGTTTTTTAGGAATTGTGATGCAGAATATTAATCACCATATTTTCCTGGTGTTGAACTATTATATCTAGGGGTATATGGTGGGGTGATTTTCTTGTTGATATTTCTCTCGTGTTATGTTCCTCAATTCTTGGGTTATTTATATGTTTGAAAGTGTAGAGTTTATATTGCAATATCTGTTTCACAGCTGCAGGTTTCGATCTCAATGTTTTTTTTTTTTATAACTCTTTAATTTTAATAAAATTTTAAGTTATATATAATTAAATTATAAGTTATGGTAGGAAGATTTGGAGTTGTCCAAATGTAATATATCTTATGTTCCCTTCTCGGACTTCACAGCTTCTCCCTCTTTCGATTGATAGAGCCAAGGAATGAACGAATTTGTCATTTATGGTGCATGGCTGAAGCATATGAGGAGATGGATTTGGGGAGATATGTGTGCGTAGTGTAGGTCCTTTAGACTATTTCTAGCATCACATACCACAACTCAACTTAATAATAAAATAATAATTTTTCTCTTATTCATCTACACAACTCATAACCCAACTCAATTTCACTCACAACAATAACATTCACCCAACCTAAAATTTATTTTATTTTCATATTTATATTTCAATATATATTATTTATAATATTTTTTATTAATTTTTTAATTATATATTTATATATAACTATATAATTATAACATTTTTATTTCATACACTTAAAAAGTTAATATTTGAATCAATAATTATAAATATAAACTACAAAAGTGGAAATAGAAATTAAATACAAATACATGAATTACAAATACAAGAATAAACATGAAAGTGCAATTACAAACGAATTACATATTTAATTACGGGCATCTCACTAGCATAGATCCATAAAGACATGAGGACTACATCTTCTTTTACACACCAACTAGTTTTTGAACCTTTTGGCATTTTAGTACTGAGAGATTCAACATCTTGAGAGGAATGAGAGTTATTGAAATTAGGAGAAAATGAAAAATTTTGATATTCAACATTTGAAAATTGTTGCGGAATTTGGTAGTTTGAATAGTTTTGGGAGAATAGATAATCTTGTTGGCTTGGACAATTTTGGGAAGAGAAGAAGTAATTGAGATCATTTGGATTCATAACAAGATATCAAAATGAAGAAATACTAGAGAAAATAGAAGTTTTGGTTGTGAAATGAAAATGTATCAATATTGGATTCATTTTATAGAGAAAAAAAATTATGAATTTTAGTATAAATTTTTTTTCAATTATTACATGGATTTATCCAAAAAATACGAGTATCCAATCACATACTGCAAAGTGGCAATATGTAAATGGATGACACTATCGCTCGTCTGACATGCTCAAAGTCATAAAAATTTCTTTTACATTTTTATAATTTAATTTATTATTATTATATTCATGACATTTTAACAAATGTCATTGCTATTCCTATTCTTAATATATGCAATAGGATGTGGTTTATAAATGAGAGGATTCAACCACTAAATGAAGGTATTGCACCAAAAAAAAAAAATCAAGCTCACATGGTGAAGATTGTAAGTGGTAGCCTTCTCTTTTTTTTTCTTTTTTTTTCTCCTATTCATCCGTCGTCTTCTGTAACACGATATATATCTTGAATTTTGTTCCCGAAGATTGAATTATATAACAAAAAAAACAAAGGGATCGCTCAAGTTTGAAGGCAATATCTATAACTATGATTTCATAGCTAGCTTGCACTTCACATGTTGCAGAATGCAGGACATGGTATGGCATTTTTAACTGCTGAATTCTAGCAGCTGTTAGCAGACATCATTTAGTGATTTTTTCAATTGTTTATCCTCTTCATACATTTTGTTTCCTACCTAGCTACAATGTCGATCTGTAGTAAATTGACATACCCAACACATGTTTTTTGTATTTACGCATCCTTCTGAATTTCTTTTTATGTTTTGTAATTGATTGATTTCAAATTAAATTGTAAGTTTGATATCGGTTGATGGATTTATGTACTGGTGATTTTAATTTGATTTGAAATTGTTGGTAAATAAAAAAAATAAAAAATTGAAATATATAAACAACGCGAATTTATGCGTTGCCTATCTTGTTATAGACAACGTGAAAAACTGCGTTGTCTATACACTTAGACAACCAACAACTCATAATTTTTTTTTTAAAAAAAAACTAAAATATATAGACAACGCAGATTTTTGCGTTGTCTATAACGAGATATACAATGCATAAAAACGAGTTGTCTATAAGGAGATAGACAACACGCGCGTACACAAAATTACTTTAAAAATAAAGTATATAATTAAAAAAATGAAAGGATAACTTTTCATGACTATTAATTTAAGAAATCACTTGTTATTAGTAAAAAAAATATAAATCAATTAATTTTTTAAATTTTCTTATAATAAATAATTTTTTAATATGTATAAATATGAATATTCTGGATAAGAAACAAGTTTAAAAAATAATTGATTTATATTGATTTTCGTTTATTATTGTCTAAGAATCTAAGATATATATTTTCTTAAGTATCCAAATTTCTATGTTTTATTACTTTCAAAGTTATTGTAGGTTGGGAATTTCAAACTCTTTTAAATCTATCTTACTTCTCTTAAAAATAAGAATGTATATAAAATTAAAAAGGTTTAATTATTTCTCGTATATATCCAATTACATATAAAATATTCTTCGAATCAACTTAATCATTTTTTGTGTTAGACTTTTCATTTTAATTTCTTATTATCTTAAGTATTTTTATTTACATAAATAAATATTCAAATGTAAAATTGTTACATTAATAAAAGATAATAAAAGAAAACTAAAATATAAATCTAGATACATCTCTAAATCAGGAATAAAAGGAACTGATTTAAAATAAAATTTTATAACTTCAAAATTTGAAGAATTAAATTGAATCACATAATAAGGGAGAGACTAATTTGTTCATATAAAATTGGTGGAGGGGCCTAATTTATCCTATCCCTAAATAATAAACTATTGAAGTTTATTAAATTTTGAAATTTAATTATAATATCACAAAAATATTATTATTTTTAGTTTAGTTATAATATATGAAATTGTCATTGAGTATATATATTAATATATATTGCGACGAAATAAATCATTGTTGTTATGAATGTATTTTAGTGACAATAAATGTTGACAATATATAAAATGTCCCCAAATTATAATTTGTTGTAACGAACCTATTGTTACTATAAAAATTTGTTTAGCAACAAAAAAAAAATATTGTCACTGACTTAATGATAACTAATAGTACCAACATATGCAATTGTCACAAATAAAATTACTTTTATGATGAAATAAATTATTATTGCTAAAATAGTGTTTTTAGTAACAAAAATTTTATTGTCGTTAACATTAGTGACAAAAAATATGTAATACCCCGTATTTAAATTTCGATCTTGTCTAAATAGTTCGGATGTAATAATGATTAAATCTCAATTGAGAAATAATTTGGGAGTAATTTATTTGAATTTTGGAGATTGGAATTGAGTTATATGTTCATATTTTGAGAGAATTGAAAGAAATTATGGAGATAATGTTGTGTTGGAGAATGGGATTTGGAAGTTTATGCATGTATCCTTGGAATTATTATGGAATTTTTGAGGAAATTTAATCATACATGGATATATACTTAGATATTCCCATAATCATAAGTTGGAGAAATATATATATATCCCAATTATATAAAATTATACCATACATTATACAGCCATATAAATAGGGATTATATTATTATTAACCTTATTTTGACCCAATTTAGAGTGAGAAATTCTGAGTGAGCCCTCTCCAGCCCCAAACCCGTCAGCCTGTTTCCAGCCCTATTTCCGGCTGATTCCGGCAACATCCCGGCGAGTGACCACCACCATAGCATAGCTCTTGAGCCGAGCTTCGATTTGAGTACTTGTGGACCTCGAGAGGACAAGTAACGAAGGAGATATCACTGTTTGAAGCAAGGTAAGAATCTCTTGCGAAAATCTGAGTTCTTGATTTTTTAATCTCCAGTTTCCGGCCGAATTCCGGCATTTTGACCTTGGATTCATACTCCACATCACGTAGGGAACGTTCGCACACCAAGAACGCACCTTTTGGACGCCGGAAAACCTCAGTCGCCGCCGCAAGTGGAGGAACTCCGGCGAGGTAATGAATGTCTCCGTTTTTCATCTTATTTCCGAGTTTCTAGGGTAGATTCTTGTTCCTTATGGTCTGGGGAACTCAAATATGTAATTGCATGTTGAATCGGGGTAGTGATTAGTGTTTTACAGCGAGTTGCAGGTCTCCAATCGCGAGTCGTCGCCGGAGAAGACGATCTCCGTCGATCGATGGGACAGCTTCGTCGATCGACGTAGCAGGAGGAGCTCGTGGATCGACGGGACATCCCAGTCGATCGACGCGTCGACCAGAGGCCATCGATCGACGGGAGGTGTCCGTCGATCGACGCCGAGTTCAGAGATGGGGGGGAAAGACGTTGTGTTCTTATTCCTTCGAATCCGTTTGTTTACGATTTAGATGTAATGTCCTATATATATATATGAATCGTATTGACTCGAGAACCTTATTCGGTTGTAGGAACTTGAACACAAGGATTGAGCGAGCTCATTCTAGCAGGAAAAAACATCTAACAAAAGCTAATAACGAGGTGGGAAACTATTTCAAACTATAAATCAAATGCGTGTTTTCTTTTCAAAATGTGGGATTAAAATGTTTTACTTTTAAATTGAACTGCTATGCATGTTTTGTGTTGTCATTTTGTCCTCTGTCGTTTCCCGTCGACAGAGAGTAAAATAATGAGTTCGGAACCAGTTTTTTTTTAACTGCGCTAGAACTTCATTAGTAGTATGGGGTAGCGACACCATATGATGGGATTATGAAGATATAAGGGGAACATATTATGAGGTCGGAGATTTGATGATATGATTGTGATGATGTTGATGAATGATTGTGAATTGTGATTTAATAAGCGATCGGGTCTCAAACAGGATTTCTGAGACTAGTGCACTCTAGATGACAGTAGGTTGAGTGTGTACTCATTCCTTACTAGTCATCGTAACTTGGAAGTCGGCCAGCTTCCAGTTACAAAACCGAACAGATATGACAACACTAAAAATAATGGGTGTGTGAGTAAAATGATTTGGCTAGTACGGTTTATTTCAACAAAACCCCGTGTTTAGCTGTGTGTGTGGCATAGCATGTTTCATATTTATAATGTATGTTTTCGGGCACTGTTTCTCATTGGGTACGAAAGTACTCAGCCCCTCGCGATATTTCTAAATCGTGCAGGTTAAGCAGCAGGAATGGAGGTAGCGGGTGTAAGCAGAAGAAGAAGAATAAGTGTTTTTGAGGAAATTGTACAGATCCTGTGACATGTATCTCCATATACATGTCACCATCACGCTACACACACTGCTGCACCGCTCTCTGAAAACCCTTCCCCCTTTTTGAATGTTTTAATGACTGAAATTCTGTTTAATTTTCAGACTCGAAGGATTATTTCAACTGTTAAACTATTTTATATTTGAAATTGAAGTCTCTTTCTTATTTGCACATTTGAATTGCACATCGAAAACCTGAAACATCAATGTAACGCGGCTCCATATTGGAAGGTCAGATGGGGGCGTTACAGAGGTGGTATCAGAGCTGAGTTTTCAAGTTTAAAAATAATTTTCAAAATATTTTAAAACTTCGAGTCTTAGAATGTTTTGAAAATCCGTGAGAAGTGATCGCCCATGCTTACACCCTACTCCATCCTGCGCTACCTGAGGTATGTTTTCAAGTTTTGAAAGTTTTCAAGTTTCTAAAGTTTAAAAAGTTTCCCTACTTGCAATTTTAGTACGAATTGAATGATTTGAAACAGTGTGAGTCTTGTTGGAAGTTATTGAAATTGGAAAGAAAAAAAAATGGCTTTATTATGGAGTGAAAAGGATGGTGTTGAGTTGAAATTTTGTGATTTAACAAAAATGTTGATGTTGTGAATGTTGAAAATGGTTGGAAAGTTTTGATTTTGAGGATGGGAATTTGATGATTGAAAGGTGTTGATGTTTTGATGTGAAAATTTTTATGTTTTGGCACCGGTGAGGTGACCATCTGGAAAATGTGATTTAATTGTGAAGTACTAATTTGATAATTGAATAATTGCAAGTAACCAAACCTCAATATAATGGCTATAGATGTATGGAGAATAATGAGCTATTAAGTGATATGATCTGCTATTGAATGGAAGGATAACCTGAATGAACTGAACTGAATTATCGTGGGCCTTAAAAAGGCGTTGACTTGATTTGGTGTGGAAATTGAAAATTTCCTGGATTGTTGGTTTAATGGGTTGTGAGAGTTGGTCGACTTGTAGAAACTACAAGTGAGTATGTGAGCGTACAAAATGTACACAGTGGTTGTTGAATGTATAGACTCAAAATAAGTCAGTGTGATGTGTGAGGATCCGAGGGAACCTCAGTTGGGTGTGGTGTAATTATTATATATGACCTCGTACTAACTGTTATTTATATGTTTTGGTGACAGATGGCATCACATGATCGATTAGTGAGACGTTTCCGAGAGCGACTTCCTTTCACTGAGGATAACCTCGCAGGAGCTTTAGTGGAGTATTTGGAGTTATGGAAAAGAGTACGCCATCGGGGAGTGACAGATAGAGAGGCGATGGAGTTAACCATGAACCTCATGCCGGAAAGATGGACTAGATGGGTAATATCATTGGTTAGGTGGCATTCTGATAGCGAGACAGGTACCGCGAGGAGTTATGAACGTTTTATGGGGGATTTGCTTCAGAGGGTAGTTGCTGAGGGGAACCCTTCGCCAGCATCTTCTAGAGGTACAGAGGTATCTCGGACCAGAGCCTCGTCACCGGAGTACACTCCAGCTTCGCCACCAGCGCCAGCTAATGTTCAGACTGCGCCGGTTCATGCCCCTACGTCGAGACGGAGAGTACGACCTGTGCCTAGTACTCCGACAGCGGCATACATCCCATTTCCGCCTGGATATCCGCAGGGAGGGATTTATGATCCATATGCACTAGGCAGCATGTCCATGACTACGGTACAGTCACCTACTCAGTATCAGGACCCGACGATGTCTATTGGAGATCACAGACCACCAGTTCCGTCGTATCCGCAGTCACAGTGGGATGTGGGAGGACCCAGTCATGCCGTGCCAGCCCAGGATTTAGGTCAGGATAGTGCAGAGATGTGGCCCAGGCCGACACCTAGTGGACAGGAGGACATGTTTGGCGGATATGGGACTATACACGGTTATGGGTCGAGGCAAGCGCCGATCTGTTTGTCCAGTGACACCGAGGGCAGTCGGGGCAGGAGGACGGATGCTCCAGATGGAGGAGAGAGACCAATGGAGGCCGAGGATGATGAGGAGGAGGAGGATCCGTCTGAGGGATCTGAGGGATCCGATTGACAGATTTGACGACTTTGTTGTTTAGTTACTTGTATTTTGTATTGAACTTTTTCCTATCATTGAACACTCTGTTGTCGTATTGTTGACTCTTATTATGATGATTTCGTTGGAAGATTTATGATTATATTTTGGAACCTCTTTTGATTATGGATGAGATGGGTGGAATATTTAAAAGCTTTGAGTGAGTAATGAATGGGTGTTAAGAGATTGTTGACAAGATGGATGTTATACGGTGAAATTAATATGGAATTGTTGAATTAATGTTGTTTTGCAGAATAGAGTAATGGAATATATTGAGCAAGGAAGAGGGAGAGGCCGAGGCCGAGGCAGAGGAAGAGGAAGAGGCCAGAGGGGCTGAGGGCGTGGGAGGGCCATCCCACAGCCGATTTATGAAGAACCCCATTGTGAAGAAGTCCCGGCAAACCAAGATTTTGAGGGGTTAGAAATTTTGTCAGATGATGAAGAGGCTGCAGAACAGCATGGACCAATCCCGCCACCCCAAGGAAATGCACCAGAAATCCCATCAGTTATGTGGGTAGAGATGTTCAGGAAACAACACCCACCGACATTTGATGGAACAGAAGGACCCACTGCTGCTGAAGATTGGGTCAGGGAGCTCGAGAAGATTTTCAAGCACATGAGGTGCTCAGAAGAAGAAAAGATTAACTGTATGTCTTATCAGCTCAAGGGTAAGGCTGACAGATGGTGGGAGACGTATGTGAAATCGATTGCACCAACAGAAAGGAACCACATCAGCTGGGAGAGTTTCAAAGGAGCATTTTTCGAGAAGTATGTTCCTAAGCAGTACCGGAGGGAGAGAACAATTGAATTCTTCTTGTTTGAACAAGGAAAGCTGCCAGTTGAGGAATATGATACAAAGTTTGGTGAGCTTCTGCAAATGGCACCACATCTGGTGGATACGCCGCAGAAGATGGCTGATAAGTTCAGAGATGGGTTGCGCAAGGACATTCGTACGCAGTTGGCCACTATGAAGGGATTAAGTTATCAGGAATTGCTGAGCCACGCATTGGACATTGAGGCATCGCAGACTATCAAGGAAATGCCTGAATGGGGAGCGCATGAGGCGCAAACTTCTGGATCGAACCAGAAGAGAAAATTTGAGGAGCCGCCAAGGCAATTCATTCAAGGTCAAGGTAGCCAGAAGCGCCATGACCAGGGCAGGCAGCAGAATTTTCAGGGAAGGCCGAATCAGCAAAATTTCCAGAGGTTTAACCCTCACCAATTTCAGAGGCGTGACCAAGCAGGACCGCAAAACTGCCAACGCTGTGGTAGAAGGCACACTGGAGGATGTCAGGGAAACGCAGTTAGATGCTTTAACTGCGGAGGGCAAGGCCATTACGCAAGTAACTGTTCTACACCGCCAGTACAGGGAGGCAACCGCCAAAACTTTCAGAGGCTGGCAAATCAACAGTTGAGAGCAATCAGGGGTCACCGTCAGCCTTGGAGAGGCAATGTTGGAAATCGAGGAGGAGGCCGGCAGGGCAATCAGGCACCGCCGAGGAACCAAGAAGGGATTCAGCAAGGTGGAAATGAGCAGCCAAGGAGAGGCAGGGCTTATGCTTTGGATGGTAACCCAGATGATGGTAATCTGGCAGGTATGGGATGCATTAATGATATACCTGTTATGGTATTATTCGATAATGGAGCATCGCATACATTCATTTCATCTGCATGTGTTGAGGCATTAGGACTTAAAGTAGAAAAGAACAGTCAGGACTTGAACGTAGCAATACCTTCAGGAGAAACAACTATTGCTACTTTAGTGTGCCGAGACTTGAGAATCAAGATGAACGAGAATGAAATTCAAGTAACTGAACTGAACGTTTTGGATATTCATGACGTAGATGTAATCCTAGGAATGGATTGGTTGTCAGAGAACAAGGCGACAATTTTGTGTCGTGAGAGAAGAGTGATCATTCCTCAGCTAGGAAATGAGGAGGCATTTGTACATGGATTTAAGAAGAGGCAGAGAGTACCCGTGATTTCAGCGATTCAAGCAACGAAATTGTTGCGTAAGGTCGGAAATCAAGCCTTCTTAGTATATTTGGAGGGAGAAGAGAGACCTGAACTGACTGTACAAGATGTTCCAATAGTAAAAGAGTTTTAAGACATATTTCCAAAGGAACTACCGGGATTGCCACCAAACAGGCAGGTAGAATTCACCATTGATCTAGAATCGGGTGCAGCACCGATTTCTAAAGCGCCGTACCGCATGGCCCCGAAGGAGTTGCAAGAACTGAAGGTTCAGCTTCAAGAGTTGTTGGACATGGGTTATATCAGGCCAAGCGTGTCACCATGGGGTGCACCGGTTCTGTTCGTTAAGAAGAAGGATGGGTCGATGCGTATGTGCATTGATTATCGGGAGCTGAACAAGTTAACATTGAAGAATAGATATCCATTGCCGAGGATCGATGATCTTTTCGATCAGCTCATGGGAGCTAAAGTATTTTCTAAGATCGATCTTCGATCAGGGTACCACCAGTTGAGAATTCGGAAAGAAGACATACCAAAGACAGCGTTCAGAACTAGATATGGTCACTACGAGTTTGTAGTAATGCCGTTTGGACTTACGAATGCTCCTGCAATATTCATGGACTTGATGAATCGAGTATTCCATCCGTATCTGGACAACTTTATTTTGGTATTCATAGACGATATTCTGATATACTTGAAGAGTGAAGCCGAGCATGAGCAGCATCTGAGAACGGTTTTACAGACTCTGAGAGATGAGAAATTGTATGCCAAATTCAGCAAGTGTGAATTTTGGCTAAGAGAAGTGACATTCTTGGGTCACATCGTTTCGGCTGACGGAATTAAGGTAGATCCAGCCAAGATTCAGACAGTGATGGACTGGAAATCACCAACTACGCCGAACGAAATTCGTAGTTTTCTGGGATTAGCCGGTTATTACAGAAGATTCATTGAGGGCTTCTCGAAGATTGCGAGGCCGATGACCCAGTTACTACAGAAGAATGTCAAGTTTGAATGGACACAGGAATGTGAAGAGAGTTTTCAGAGGTTGAAACAGTTGTTGACAACCGCGCCTGTTTTAGCAGTGCCAGAGCCAGATAAGAATTTTGAAGTTTATACTGATGCTTCGAAGAACGGATTGGGTTGTGTTTTGATGCAAGACGGAAAGGTGATAGCTTACGCATCAAGGCAGTTGAGGCCGCACGAAGTAAACTATCCAACTCATGACCTAGAATTAGCGGCAGTGATTCATGCGCTAAAAATCTGGAGACACTATCTCTACGGGGTGAAGTGTGCCATATTCACAGACCACAAGAGTTTGAAGTATTTCTTCGAACAAAAGAACCTGAATATGAGGCAGAGAAGGTGGTTAGAACTCGTGAATGACTACGACTTAACCATAAATTACCACCCAGGCAAAGCAAATTCAGTAGCAGATGCCTTGAGCAGGAAAGGAGAAGCCCAGTTAGGCTGCATGCTTACTAGAGAAGACAAATTGATCAGGGAATTTGAGAGACTCAGTCTGGAAGTGATATCGCCTTCCGAAAGAAAGAGATGCGAATTGACAGCCATAACAGTAGTGCCAGATTTGAGAAAGAGAATTATGGAAGTACAGAAAGGAGACGCAGAGATTTAGAAGTTGCGTCAGAAGCTGAATGTCAAGCCAGTGGGAGAGTATCGGGAAGCAGATGACAGTGCACTGCTATTCAGAAATTGAATTTTAGTACCGAGCAGTGAAGAATTAAGGAATGAGATTTTGAGTGAAGCACATGATACGCCGTATACCGCTCACCCAGGAAGTACTAAGATGTACCAAGATCTGAAAACCAAGTACTGGTGGGATGGTATGAAAAAGGATATAGCCTTGTATGTAGAGAAGTGCCTGATATGTCAACAGGTTAAGGCTTTACATCAACGGTCGTATGGAAAGTTGTAGCCGTTAGACATTCCTGAGTGGAAATGGGAACATATTACCATGGACTTTGTGACAGGATTACCAAGGTCACAGAAAGGAAATACAGTGATATGGGTTATTGTGGATCGTCTAACGAAGAGTGCTCACTTTTTACCGATTAAGGTAAATTACGGATCAGACAAGTTAGCTCAAATTTATGTCCGAGAGATAGTCAGACTGCACGGAGTGCCGAAGTCAATCACGTCTGACAGAGATGCAAAGTTTACATCTCGCTTTTGGAGAAGTTTACAACAAGAGTTGGGTACACGCTTGAATTTTAGCACGGCGTTTCACCCTCAATCGGATGGTCAGTCTGAGAGGACCATTCAAACTCTCGAAGACATGTTGAGAACCGTGGTGTTAGACCGAGGGGGCAGTTGGGAGCCAATTTTACCTTTGATTGAGTTTGCTTATAACAATAGTTATCAGGCAACCATCGGAATGGCTCCTTATGAGGCACTATATGGAAGAAAATGTTGTTCACCTCTATATTGGGATGAGGTAGGAGAACGAAAGATTGTTGGACCGGAAGCAGTGAATGAGATGATTGAGATAGTCCGGCAAATCAGGGAAAGGATCAGAGAAGCGCAGAGTAGACAGAAATCTTACGCCGATTCTAGGAGGGCAGAGTTATGTTTTGAAATTGGGGATAAGGTTTTCCTCAAAGTTTCACCCTCCAAGGGAATAGTACGTTTCGGGGTAAAAGGAAAACTGAGACCGCGCTATGTGGGACCATACGAGATATTAGAGCGCATAGGTCCAGTGGCGTATAGATTGGCTTTACCCCCAAATATGAGCGATATTCACAGTGTGTTTCACGTGTCACAACTGAGAAAGTACGTACACGACCCGAAACACGTGATCCGTCAGGAAGAAGTGATTCTTAATCCGAACTTGCAGTATGAAGAAAAACCAGAGGCTATTATGGACCGAAAGATGCAAGAGCTCCGGAATAAGTCAATTCCGCTTGTTAAAGTGCTATGGAAACATCATGGGCACGAGGAAGCGACATGGGAGCTAGAGGACAAGATGAGAGAAAGATATCCCGAACTTTTTGAAGCTATGTAAATTTTCGGGACGAAAATTTTTATAAGGGTGAGGGGATGTAATACCCCGTATTTAAATTTTGATCTTGTCTAAATAGTTCGGATGTAATAATGATTAAATCTCAATTGAGAAATAATTTGGGAGTAATTTATTTGAATTTTGGAGATTGGAATTGAGTTATATGTTCATATTTTGAGAGAATTGAAGGAAATTATGGAGATAATGTTGTGTTGGAGAATGGGATTTGGAAGTTTATGCATGTATCCTTGGAATTATTATGGAATTTTTGAGGAAATTTAATCATACATGGATATATACTTAGATATTCCCATAATCATAAGTTGGAGAAATATATATATATCCCAATTATATAAAATTATACCATACATTATACAGGCCATATAAATAGGGATTATATTATTATTAACCTTATTTTGACCCAATTTAGAGTGAGAAATTCTGAGTGAGCCCTCTCCAGCCCCAAACCCGTCAGCCTGTTTCCAGCCCTATTTCCGGCTGATTCCGGCAACATCCCGGCGAGTGATCACCACCATAGCATAGCTCTTGAGCCGAGCTTCGATTTGAGTACTTGTGGACCTCGAGAGGACAAGTAACGAAGGAGATATCACTGTTTGAAGCAAGGTAAGAATCTCTTGCGAAAATCTGAATTCTTGATTTTTTAATCTCCAGTTTCCGGCCGAATTCCGGCATTTTGACCTTGTATTCGTACTCCACATCACGTAGGGAACGTTCGCACACCAAGAACGCACCTTTTGGACGCCGGAAAACCTCAGTCGCTGCCGCACGTGGAGGAACTCCGGCGAGGTAATGAATGTCTCCGTTTTTCATCTTATTTCCGAGTTTCTAGGGTAGATTCTTGTTCCTTATGGTCTGGGGAACTCAAATATGTAATTGCATGTTGAATCGGGGTAGTGATTAGTGTTTTACAGCGAGTTGCAGGTCTCCAATCGCGAGTCGTCGCCGGAGAAGACGATCTCCGTCGATCGACGGGACAGCTTCGTCGATCGACGTAGCAGGAGGAGCTCGTGGATCGACGGGACATCCCAGTCGATCGACGCGTCGACCAGAGGCCATCGATCGACGGGAGGTGTCCGTCGATCGACGCCGAGTTCAGAGATGGGGGGGAAAGACGTTGTGTTCTTATTCCTTCGAATCCGTTTGTTTACGATTTAGATGTAATGTCCTATATATATATATATGAATCGTATTGACTCGAGAACCTTATTCGGTTGTAGGAACTTGAACACAAGGATTGAGCGAGCTCATTCTAGCAGGAAAAAACATCTAACAAAAGCTGATAACGAGGTGGGAAACTATTTCAAACTATAAATCAAATGCGTGTTTTCTTTTCAAAATGTGGGATTAAAATGTTTTACTTTTAAATTGAACTGCTATGCATGTTTTGTGTTGTCATTTTGTCCTCTGTCGTTTCCCGTCGACAGAGAGTAAAATAATGAGTTCGGAACCAGTTTTTTTTTAACTGCGCTAGAACTTCATTAGTAGTATGGGGTAGCGACACCATATGATGGGATTATGAAGATATAAGGGGAACATATTATGAGGTCGGAGATTTGATGATATGATTGTGATGATGTTGATGAATGATTGTGAATTGTGATTTAATAAGCGATCGGGTCTCAAACAGGATTTCTGAGACTAGTGCACTCTAGATGACAGTAGGTTGAGTGTGTACTCATTCCTTACTAGTCATCGTAACTTGGAAGTCGGCCAGCTTCCAGTTACAAAACCGAACAGATATGACAACACTAAAAATAATGGGTGTGTGAGTAAAATGATTTGGCTAGCACGGTTTATTTCAACAAAACCCCGTGTTTAGCTGTGTGTGTGGCATAGCATGTTTCATATTTATAATGTATGTTTTCGGGCACTGTTTCTCATTGGGTACGAAAGTACTCAGCCCCTCGCGATATTTCTAAATCGTGCAGGTTAAGCAGCAGGAATGGAGGTAGCGGGTGTAAGCAGAAGAAGAAGAATAAGTGTTTTTGAGGAAATTGTACAGATCCTGTGACATGTATCTCCATATACATGTCACCATCACGCTACACACACTGCTGCACCGCTCTCTGAAAACCCTTCCCCCTTTTTGAATGTTTTAATGACTGAAATTCTGTTTAATTTTCAGACTCGAAGGATTATTTCAACTGTTAAACTATTTTATATTTGAAATTGAAGTCTCTTTCTTATTTGCACATTTGAATTGCACATCGAAAACCTGAAACATCAATGTAACGCGGCTCCATATTGGAAGGTCAGATGGGGGCGTTACAAAATATTAACAACTTATAAAATCATCATCAATTATATTTTTATGACGAGATAATTTCTTATTGCTATAATTATATTTTTAATCATGAAAAGTATTGTTGTCTCTGATTTTAGTGACGATAAATAGCCACAACATAAAAATCACCATAAATAATTTTTTTTGCGACAAAATGAATAATTCTTACTATAAACATATTTTTAGCCACAAAAATTAAAATGTCACTGTCATTATTGTCACTACAAGTAGTTTTTTTGTAGTGAGTGTTCCATGGTCGAAGCAAGCACATCGACACGAAGTATCACTTCATTAGAGATTGTGTTGAAACAGGTCAAATCGTGGTGGAGTTCGTTCGCACCGATGGGCAAAAGACCAATGCACTATCAAAGGCTTTACCAACATCAAAGTTGGCAGTGATGCTATTTGTTTGGAGTTAGAGACCTGACAGCAAGGGGGAGAATGTTGAAATTTACTCATTGGTTTTAGAAAATCTGATTTCTTTATCTAGTTTGGATAGGAATTTAATCTAATTAAGAAGATATAAATATATCCTAATTATCTAATTTTCTTTATTTACCTATCCTAATTTTCTTATAAATAGGGATAGTAATTTTCATTGCTTAGAGAGTAGAAATTAATTCTATTTTTATAGAGTTTTGTAGCAGTTGCTTATAATAAATAAAACTCTAAAATTTCTCCATATTTTTTTTCTCTTATTTCTTGGTGTTCTCCATCAATTGTTTATGATTTTTGGATCAAGAGGAGCCAACACTCATGAGCCTTTGTTCACGTATGCATGAATTAAATCATGAGAGAGAAGTGAGAAAATGATATTCATTCAGCTTAACAAACTCAGTTACAGCTGCACACTTTTATATACACTGCGATGCTTCTAGACTTCTTCTAACTAACCCTCTAATTAACTCTTAGATATTTTGCTAACTTCACAACTTCTAGAACATGCACACGCTATATATACAGATTAGGGTTATATATCTAATACACCCCCTCAGAAACTGGACTAGGAGGTGCCTGCAGACCAAGTTTGGATGATAAACACTGAAAACGGGTGTCGTAGAGAGGCTTTGTAAGAACATCTGCCAATTGATCATCACTAGGAACAAACCGAACCTCCACGTCATTGCTAAGAATGCGCTCGCGGACAAAGTGAACATCCGCTTCAATATGCTTCGTACGAGCATGAAACACCGGATTCGAAGCAAGGGCGATGGCACTCTGATTATCACTCCATAACACAGTAGGTGATGTCAAGGAGTAACCAAGCTCCACAAAAACTGATTTGAGCCACAGAAGCTCTGCAACAGAATCGGCAAGAACGCGATATTCGGATTCCGCACTACTCCGAGCAACCACAGTCTGTTTCTTCGACGACCAAGCAAGTAGGTTAGAGCCAAAAAATATACAGTAACCACCAGTCGACCGGCGATCAATCGGATCACTGGCCCATGTAGCGTCACAAAATCCTGAAAGAGCGAAGTCAGTAACTGGCTTAAACAGCAAACCATGAGACATAGTACCCTTAAGAAATCGAAGAACACGCTTGCATGCCGTCCAGTGGGATTCAGTAAGAGCTTGGGAGTACTGACTGAGCCGATTCACAGCATAGTTGATGTCCGGCAGGGTAAGTGTAAGGTACTGCAGGGCTCCAATTATACTGCGATAGAGTGTGGGTTGAGCAAAAGCCGGACCATCATCAGGATTCAACTTGGCTCGTGGTTGCATGGGAGAACCACACGGCTTACAATCCAACATATTCGCGCGGTGTAGTAAATCACGGATGTACTTCTGCTGCTGAAGAAACATCCCAGAACGATGACGGGAAACTTCCACGCCCAGAAAATAGCTAACAGATCCCAAAGTCTTCAACGAAAATTCCTTGTCAAGCTCATGAATCAACGTCCGAATGCACCCGGAATCAGCCCCTGTGATCAATATATCATCAACATACACAAGCACGAAAATACGTGAGGCAGACTGAGAACCAATGAATAGCGAATGATCAAACGTAGAACGAACCAGCCCTCGACTGAGTAAATAAGCTTTAAGTCTGTCAAACCAAGCTCTCGGAGCTTGGCGCAAGCCATATAAAGAGCGGAGAAGCTTGCAGACATGTTGTGGTCGCTGCGGATCCTCAAAGCCAGTCGGTTGCACCATATATATAGTCTCCTTGAGATGCCCGTTCAAAAAGGCATTATTAATGTCTATGTGTTGAACATCCCACTGAAAAGAAACTGCAAGGGACAATATCAAGCGAACGGTGGTGGGCTTAACGACCGGGCTAAAAGTTTCCAGAAAATCAACGCCCGCATGCTGCTCAAAACCGCGAGCCACCAACCGAGCTTTGAGCCGATCAACAGACCCGTCTGGTTTCCTCTTCACTTTGTAAACCCATTTATTAGTGATCAGATTCATGGTAGGATCAGGCGGAACCAGACACCAAGTGTTGTTGCGAATCAATGCATCATACTCGAGTTGCATGGCCTCCTTCCATGCAGGATGGGCTAAGGCTTGAGTATCATTGCAAGGCTCAACATCATCACAATGAGTAGTAAGAAGAACCTTTGGCTTGAAAATCCCATTTTTCGATCGTGTAACCATAGGGTGACTAGGTTCTGGGAGGGACTGAGAAGGAGGAGCAAAGGGGGAGACATCAGCAGCCGGAGTGTCAGGAGACTCAGTAGATGGGTTTAGATCAGACATAGCAGCAGCCGGAGTGGCAGTATACTCAGTAGATGGGTGCAGATCAGACATAAATGTCGGGGGACTAGGTGGAGTAGCAGCCGGTGTGGATTGAATGGGAGAAGGAGGATGAGGTCTGACTCTGGGAGGAGTAGACTGAACTTGAGGAATAGTATGAGCAGGTAGATGAAACACAGGAGGTGGGGCAGACGAGGACTCAGTCGTTGTTGAGGGAAAAAGAGTAGGGTAAGGGAAGTTCAGCTCATCAAATGTAACAGTAGGTGAAATATAGACCCTGCCCGATGGATGAAGACACTTGTAACCTTTATGGATTGAACTATACCCCAGGAAGATACATTGAGAGCTGCGATATTGGAGCTTGGAGTTATTGTATGGTCTAAGGTAAGGAAAACAGGAGCAACCAAATGACCGTAGGGATTTATAATCTGGCTTTTGGAGAAACAAAAGCTGATAAGGTGATTTATGTTGTGTCACTGGAGATGGCAATCGGTTGATAATGTGTACAGCTGTAGAAAAGGCATCCCACCAATAAAGAAAAGGAAGCTGAGCCTGGGCAAGAAGAGAAAACCCAGTGTCAACTATATGCCGGTGCTTCCGTTCGGCCAAACCATTTTGCGGGTGAATGTATGGACACGAATTCCGCAATACAACTCCTTTATCTTGAAGAAACGGAAGCAAAGGCTTATATTCTGACCCCCCATCTGTTTGCAACACTTTAATGGACGCAGAAAATTGATTAAGCACATAAGAGAAGAACTGTATACAAACAGCATGAACATCAGATTTGGCAGCCAAGGGAAAAATCCACGTATACCGAGTGCAATCATCAATAAAGTGAATATAGTATTTATAACCTTCTCTTGATGGTACAGCAGCCGGACCCCAAACATCCGAGTGTACAATATGAAACGGTTTACACGAGAAAGACGAGCGCGCAGGAAAGGATGACAAATGAAGTTTACCCAAACAGCAGGAATTACAAAATGTGATATCAGATTGCTTAACAAACACATTCTCAGACTTCAGCACAGATTGAAGAGTAGCGGAATTAGTATGACCTAACCTATGATGCCACACCATAGCCAAAGTAGGCGAAGTAGTAGTCAGAAAACTTGCTGCAGATGATGTAGAAAGATGGCGGAGATCAAGCTGATAGAGTCCATCTTTAAGCGTGCCGCGAAGTAGAATCTGCCTTGTCACTTTGTCCTTAACAACACAGTAATCATGGTGAAATTCAATAACAACATTATTGTCACGTGTGAACTGAGAGATGCTGATAAGATTTCGAGTAATATTCGGCACATATAGTATATGGTTGAGGAGAAGAGGCTGATGTGAAGATAATGTAGGTAATAACGACTTACCAACATGTGAAATAGGGAGTGAAGATCCATTGCCCACAGTAACTGAATCCATACCCGTGTATTCATCCTTGATCTGCAATTTGTTAACGTTCGCAGCAATATGCGACGTCGCGCCACTGTCGATTACCCAATCAGTATGCGTATCATCAACCATAGCTGGAGATGCTGCAAGGAAAGCCTGGTTAGTAGTATCAGAAAAAGACTCCGGACCCTGGAATGAAGTATCAAATCGTTTAAAACATTTATACGCCACATGGTTGGCTTTCCCGCAGATCTGACAGAAAACTCGTGGACGACTGTAACGTCCGCCATTATTCGAACGACCACCGCGATTGCCTCTACCACCACGGTTACCTCCACGACCCTGGTAACCGGAATTATGAGTAGTAACATGAGCTGCCGGAGGAACTATCATCCCAGCCGACTGACTGTTCTGAATCCGCATCTCATGATTCTGGAGAGTGAACTGAACCTCAGGAATAGTGAACCGATCCGATCGCGTGGTAAGATTGACGACTACAGCGTCAAACTCAGAACCAATTCCTTCAAGGATGTGAAGGATGAGCTCATCGTCCGAGATCTCCTGCCCCGCCGCAGCAAGATCATCGGCAAGCTCTCGCATTTTGCTAATATACTCATCAATAGAGAGCGAGCCTTTCTTCAAGGCATGAAGTTGACTACGCAATTGTAATATGCGAGCCTTAGAACTGTTCTGAAACAGTTTTTCGAGAACCGTCCAAATCTCAAAAGCGGACGAATATCTTGCAACATGGCCAAGCATCTGTTCGGAGACGGAGGCAAGCAACCAACTGACTAGTAATTGATCCTTCTTAACCCAATCAAGGTAGACAGGATTGAGCTGAGGCACACTGGCAGACGGAGAATCGCCATCGGAGACTGTCGATGACTCAAGAAACTTGGCCGGAGTTGGAAGATTACCGAGGAGATAATCGTCAAGTCCGTACGCTCGTGCCGTCGCAACGATCTGAGGCTTCCAGTAATTATAATTTGCCCTTGTGAGCTTGAGAGAGACTGCCGGCAATGTAAGTGCAGCCATAGAAACCAGAGAAGAGATGAGAGAGCAGAAGAGATCAATCGAAAAAAGAAACCGTCGACGAGAGGTTCGTCTGGCTCAAGATACCATGTTCACGTATGCATGAATTAAATCATGAGAGAGAAGTGAGAAAATGATATTCATTCAGCTTAACAAACTCAGTTACAGCTGCACACTTTTATATACACTGCGATGCTTCTAGACTTCTTCTAACTAACCCTCTAACTAACTCTTAGATATTTTGCTAACTTCACAACTTCTAGAACATGCACACGCTATATATACAGATTAGGGTTATATATCTAATAGCCTTGTGCCTCGTGAAATATCTTCTATAGAGTAATTTTGCTTGTTAAATGAAATCTTTATGTGCTTTCATTCTCTCATAAGATATGCTTCTCCTTCATGTGGCCTTGATTTTGTTGCAGAAGATGAGCGACTGCCTTGTGTAGGGGTGTACACGGTCCAGTTTGGCCGGTTTGAAGGTCGAAGTATGGACCAAACCAAATAATACGGTTTGAAAAATTCTCAAACCAAACCGGCCAAATTAATTTTTCAAACCAAACCAAACCAAACCAAATAAAACGGTTTGGTTCGGCCGGTTTAACGGTTTGGAACATGACTTTAACGAGCAAAGTCAAAACATAAAAAAAATTCTATTTTTAGCAATAATTTATTTGAGAAATTAAAAAAAATAAATAATGGTTCTCATCGACAAAGTACAAGACAATCATAATAGAAACAAACAATTTATGACATCAATATATAATAGTTCATATCTCATTCTCAAACATAATAGTTCGTAAAAGGTCACATTATTACGATGCGACAATGGTGAAGCCGACCAACGCTTGAATTAAATTGTGAGATTGTAATATTGGATAGTTTAAGGTTTATTTTAAATTTCAATAAATAAATAAAAATGTAGGAGAAAAATAAAAATTCTATGATTTTGCACAGTATAGGATTCATACTTATTCCGAGAAGATAATAAGGGTAAAAGGAGAGACGTTTACAAATAAATAAATAAAAATTTGTAAATAAAAATGTAGGAGAAAATAAAATATATGATGTTGCGTAAAGGATTTGAACTTGTACATTTTAAAATTCAAAGTATAGCTTGAACCACTACACTAAATGTACTACATTAATATTTTTAGTACAATATATAATTTAAATATTTATTAAAATTATAAACGGTCCGGTCCAGTCCAAACGGCCGATTTATGTACTCAAACCATGGACCAAACCAAATTATACGGTTTGAAATTTACGGTCCGGCCGGCCAATTAATTTACTCGCCAAACCGTGTACACCCCTAGCCTTGTGTAATGCACATTCGCAACAAATGTCGTTTGTGAGCATTTGATGCGGATTGTCTTCACAAATTAACTTCAATAGGAATAAAAACTTCAACACCAGATTTCCAAAATTTAATTGAGTTAGCCTAAGTTTCTTTGTAGTATAGAATGGATACCATGAATTCATCATATCATTAATTTTATTTTGCAAAACTAAAATTTCTTGTTAATGAAAGTTGAACATCAAAAGACTCAGTTAGCACTACAAAATGCTTAATCCTCACCTTCCAATTCTCATAATCGAAAAAGCCCTAATAAATTTCCCAAATTCTCTATTACATTAATATGTAATCAAATCCCATGAGATCCTACACCGCATTGCAGCTGACAATGGGAACCTACCACCGTAGACGTGTGTCGACAAGCGGCCGTGATCGAATGTCGGCCGTTGCTCCCTAACGGACGGCTAGGCCCAACGGCTGCTGATTGGGCCTGCGGGCTCAGGCGGCGGCGCTGCTTCCTTGTCCACAATCTTAAAGTGAGTCGGCTTTATTCTAAATTTTTTTTGCTGCTGATCTTGGTGGTGGTTAAGAGATTTAACGGTGGTGGAGGGAACTGTTCATCCAACTCTTGTTATTTCTGAACTGAACCAAGAAGGAATCTTATATTTTATAGAAAGAGTACAATGCGACTTTCTAAGAAAGATATTCTGGGTTAATTTAAAGAAGTCAAGCTTCTTGCTTATCTACTTTGATGATGGACTTAATTTTTGCTCCGTTAACAATTCAATGACTAGCATGATCTTTAGCATGGCATGAAGTAAACACAGTCAAATTTATTAATTTTCGCCTTTGATTTGATCCCTATTCTGCGGAAAATGATGGATCATTCGAGTAGCTTTCAAATGGTTAATCTTAAAACCAAAATATTCTACTGCTATAACTGACATAATCTATAAACAATAATGATCACAAGAATACGTTGCAAAGTTTCTTAATTTTTTTGATGCAAGTTCTTTACAAGTTTCTTAATTTTTTTTTCTTGCAGATTTATATCAATGGACCATGGTAGTAAGACTGTCATTGTAATATGGTATGTGTATATATTGGGGACGCTGCTTTCTCATCTATCTTGAGTTCATTTTAGTAGTCAATGATTGAAAAACAGATATTGGTGAAATATAGACATCGCATCTGCAACTTTTTAGTAGAACTTGTTATCTACTAGAACACATGGCCTTGATGTCAAACTATATAATACACCATGAGAAGAGGAGAAAAATAGAAAGAAAAAAAAACTAAACACAATAAAAGCATTCTATCAGGTATTCTTCAAACCTCATACTTCTCCTTGTGCTAATTGTTCTTTCTACTAGCATCTTTAGTTGGGTACAAATGTACCAATATACCCAAGTCCAACAATAAAGAAAGCTCCTGCCTGTAGTAAAAGATAGATGAAAAAATGATTGTACCCAAATAGTATGTTATATATGGCGCAGTGTAGCAGGTACATGCCCACCATAAGCTCCAACACTTGTATCCTATTGAGAAAATCAATTCTTATGTCAGTACAAAATAATGATAGAATTGGTAAAACATTGATAAAATAGATTCAAAGTGCACCCTATGATTTGGCAAAATTATGTGAAAAACTCAAAATATCTATCTGGACTTAGTACCTTTCTCCCATGCGTGATCTTAGCTTCTTGGATGCTTTCACATTATATTTTTGCTTCATTGTGTTCCCCAGCTTTTCAGTCACTACCCATTCATTTACTCGATTTGCTTCAATAAGTCCTATTATTGCTGCCTTTGATCTATGAAGAGACATAACATTCTCAAATAGTATCCAAAACACAAGAAGATGAATGGACCTGTGACAAGCCAAAACCATCAAGATTTAATATCAAGACATTTGTGATAAGAATTATGATAAAATATTTCAATTTCCTTTTCTGGGAGATCATGCCTTAGAGTGGAAGCTGCATTAAGAATGGTAATGGCTGCTGGAAGATAGATAGCTAGTGGCTTTGGAAGATGAACTTCAGGAACCAAGATTGTCGCGGGAATTACTATGCAGTAAAGGAAAAAGGTAACCCAGTGTGCTATTATCTTCCTTACAAAGAAGAATGCATAAATTACATGCCATTTCTTCCAGATTGATACACGCTGCATCAACAACAAAATCTTATTAATTGCATGAAACTCCAAGACTCTCAATGACAGGGTTAGTTTGTGTCAGAGAACTAAAGAAATTAGTAGCAGCTTAATGACCTCACACACGATGATTTCCTTCAACATTTTACGGAACAGATTGGCAGGTCCACATGACCAACGATGCTGTTGATATCTGTACGCCTTAAATGTGCTTGGTAGTTCATTTCTCACCTGATAGAGAATAATAGTTTTTGTCTATAAGGTAAATAATCTAGAGAAAATTTCAAGTTCATGACACTCACTGCTAGGTCACCGACGAAGAGGAACTTCCAGCCCTTGAGACTAGCTCTAACTGCAAGGTCCATGTCTTCCACTGTTGTTCTATCTTTCCATCCACCTGCATCATTTATTGCTGACATCCGCCAAACACCTGCTGTCCCTATAATTGAAGCCTATCTCAGTTGTTTTACTCTTAATTATTTATTATTAGTGAAGCTTATTCAACTGAGTTTAAGTTGTGGTTAACCATTAAACCCAAAGAATGAGCATGTTGAAGAGCCCACTTCTTGCTCAACACTAAAATGGTAGTCTAATGACATCTCTTGGAGGCGTGTCATCAAACACTCATCTGCATTAACTGCAAAATTATTAAGCCTCAGTAACATGAAAAAGGAAAGTTATAATACCAAGTAAATCTTTTAATAGAACATCCGTTTCATTTACTAATACTGCAGGTTCTGTAGCGTCATATCAGAATTTGATCATGCCATGTACTACTATATACGATATGACTTTGATCTTCATTCATTTCTGTTCTGCATACTTCCAATATTCCAGTGACCATTTAATTCAGTTCAAGAGCCTTTTTCCTATAAAGCACATTATACTATTTCCTTACCAAATTTCCACCTGGCCTGAACCAATCCCAATTCTGGGTTTTCAAGCAAGTAGGGAATCGTCCTCCAGAGAAAATTTTCTTCTGGCTGAAAATCTGCATCAAAGATTATGACAAATTGACAGTCCTTTGCATATTGCTTCTTAAGACCTTCTCGAAGTGCGCCTGCTTTGTAGCCATTCCTGTTGTTCCTTGTTTCATATTTGACGTTCACCCCTTTCTCTATCCATTTTCTGCACTCCAACTCAACCATATCCTACATATATTCTTCTATCATTTGATAGAAACATTTGATGGAATCAAACTAAAGTATACAATGGGGCAGGAGAAGCTACCCTCAAAACTTCATTTGTGGAGTCATCCAGAACCTGCACAATGAGCTGATCTGATGGCCATGAAAGTCCAGATACTGATCCAATAGATAGCTTATAAACCTGAGGCAAATCGTGGATTGTAGATAAGGGATTTCTTTTTTATTTAAAATCGAAACAGCAAACCCAACAGTTTGGTTTGCCTCTTAATTGGTTGAACTCAGAAAACTCAAAACAGTTCTTATATAGCCAATTATATTTATAATGTTTATCCTCTGATATTTTTTTCATATTTGTTATGGTTGAAAGGATTTTGCTCCATAGAAGCTCTTAAGAATCTTTACATACACACCCATTTCTTGTTTTATGCATGCATATGCATGTTTACTGCTAACATGGCAGTATATGTAATAAACCAGAGTAGAGAGAATTTAGAAAATATTAATCCTCATGGCGAACCAACTTTCTCTTCTTTTATATGTAATAAACCAGAATCAAACAATGTGTAGGAGCTAGGAACCGATAAAATGCATTTCAGCCAAATAAAGAAAGCATTTCAAGGACACTAACATAACATTTTAAAACAAGGGAAGTGACATATTCGTAATATCACCAACTTCAAAAGCATAACTTAAAAAACTGATTCTTTTATCTTTTTAAGTTTATTTCAAATGCTCTATTAGTTTATTTCTGATGCTTGTTTTTGGTTCTTAGTTCCTACTCATTGCTTGGTTTCTATTTAATCATTTCTATGTATATATAAATATATAATCAATTATACATAAACGAAGTACATGCATACCTCATGCTGACAGCACAGGTATAATATGCCAAGCATTGAAAAGTTATTTACGTCTCATGTCATATAAACCCCATTTTTAAAAAGATATGTAACATTCAACTAATTCGAAATCAAAATTATTTTTCGAATTTTAGTTATTTACACTTTTTTATCTGAATCCGATGCACTTGATATAGTACTAAAATAAACTTAAGTAGATCATTTTACCTCTTTTTCATTAAACATTGGAATTTGAACCAGCACCTTTGGATAGTTTTTGTTCTTCTCTAGATCTTCTTTGATGGCATCCAGCTGATATTTGGTGTATCTTTTCTTTCCCAGGCATTTGACACAAGCAATAACAATAGCCATGTAAACACGCTCGATAAAAAGCATAATAGACATGCCTATGCATATATAAATTGCAACTCGCAAAATGGGGGCAATAATAGGAACTCGGATGCTATCCCAGGCCTGATTTAGGCTAATCACTGGATCATTGGTTTTATTCACTTCTAAATCCTGAAAAACTATGTTTCTCATGTTGGAAAGATTTTTTTTATTTTTTCTAATGTAAAATGGAGAAGAAACTTAAACTAGGGAGAGGAAAAAAGGGCAGTGCATGAACGGCAGGTAATGTCTATATGGAGATGATTATGAGTAGGCACACCTCACTATGCTTTTGACAGTTCAATTAGCCCTTTAAATAGGCATAAGGAAACACAGAGGCATAGTAAGGAGTAAGGACACACCGCTAGTACCTTGGTGGAACTTGGAAGAAGTAATGTACTTAAACTCAAAATAAAGTTCCTCTTTGCTAGAGACACACGGTGTGCATGAAAATGGAGTTACTAATACGTAGTTCTTACGAGCAGCAATTCTGGCTTTTTCTGTTGATATGGCAGCTGAGTTGATACATTGAAATCTATTTGATTAAATGTTTTCCGATCTCTTATTATTTAATTGTTGACATAACATGAGAGTTAAACTGTAAAGAAATGTGTGTACTTATGGAATCTTGTGAAAATTGGAAAAATGATTTCGCTTAAAACCAAGTTGAATGTTGTGGACTCCAGTTGTGTTGTGCATGTGAATCAAAATCTTATGCAAAATACTTTTGACACGTAAAAGGAAAAACGTCATTACTTGCATGTATACAGCTCATCTTTTTGGCTGTTTTCTACTAAGGTGGTGAGTATTAATTTTAGAAATATACGCTTTGACATTTATTTACTGATGACATTTTGAGGGTTGCAACTTTATGTTACGCAAAGGGTCATTTGATATTCTCAGTCATTCTACTTTTATTCTAATTTTTCCTGTATACATATATATGACTATCTAAATTTCCTCACTCGGTTGGTTGATGAAACTTACTTTTATTTTATCTGATATTCTTCTTGTTACGCTATACTGACAGTAAAACTTAAGCATGAAGAATCTCTGAATGGTCAATCATTTGTCTTTTTGCTGTATCTATGAAGTGAGGGTAAAGAACTAGTTTCATGTTGCTCTCCACTGAGTAAAAATATTACATTCTGGTAATTGTGTTTTATATAACATATGATATAGTACCATTACAGAATTATTTTGTTACTACAAGTATGAATTTCTTAAATTAGGACTCTGGTGTATGTTCAACTACTTTTACCCATTTATAACTGAAGCTTTAAGTATCAAGCTATCTAGTGGGTGACATGTATTACATGTGATGTGAGCGAGGCGATAAGATTTATAGGTTTAAAAGCTGATTGTGAAGCACTAAGCGGAAGATCTTGAATAGAAGTATTAGCAAATTAGGCAATTATCTTTGTTTGGTTGAGAATTTTTCATAACTGGGAGTACGGGATTTTCAAGTATTGGTACACAATGAGAGCTAGTGTTTTATATAACTGAGTTTAATTTTTACCATAGATTTACGGAACTACATTGCAATCTTTGACCACTTGTAAATATCTTTGATCACTTGTTGATGTTGGTCTATGCTTGCAGATGCTATCATTAGTCTGAGTGGGGCAAACCCCATGCTCTATCATACTTCTAGATCAATTGAATGCATCAATGACAGCTTCTCGCCCAGAATTGCTCGACCTGGATGTTCTTCTGCATCTCATCAAGAACTGCAATTGTCCAGGTTTGCTGATTTTCAATCAATATCATTTTAGCAGGTAAACTTAGGTGATTTTAGCCGGTGAAATGCAATAATAAGTTGATAACGATGTTTATTTTACTTACATTTTAGAAGAGAGTTATTGTATTTGGAAAAGATGATCTCTATAATCTTTTAAGAGGGGTATAATCAATAGTATGAAGTTACTAAAATAGCCGGCGCTACCTGTATTTACTTGTTTTTCAAGCGCAGTAAACAATGTTAATTTATGTGATTTTCTTTACCTAACTCCTACTCCAAAATGAAAAAAAGAAACTAAATATACACTTGTGTATATTTAAATCTGAAACAATACCAAGTTTCAAAATATTGTTCCAATACATTGAACCGTGGTTCAAGAGAGGTGAAGCTGATCCTATATGCTGTTGACTCTTGAGTGGTAAGATTTGGTTAGATGCTGATTTTTTATGCTATGATTGGTGGAAGTAGTGATGATCACGTGCCACATACTCATAGTCACGTGGCATAGAACATCACGTTGGCGGCTAATGCGTATGTCTACAGTTTATATATTATTAAGTGGGAGTAGAGTTGAGTTCAAGTTCTTGCCAACATTTCCATTTTCTATAATGCATTTATCTTTCTACAAAAACTATTTATGGTGGATGTGGATTGAGATAGATGTGGGAATTAGAGATGATTTTGTTTTTTTCTGCATTTGCACCTGCACCTCTTTCATTCTTCCATCATCTTTCCACAGCTGATGCCATGATTCATTTGGAGAGATGCAGGTGCTTGTGCAGAACAAATACATCATCTTTTGCTTTTATTAATCATTTTTTTTCTAATTTCTTGCAGATGTTTATCAACAATAGAGTGTGAACGAAGTCGAATATCTTGAACTCAAATTTAATTCGTTTATTATGTAGAAATGATTGCGTTAAATGCTATAAGTGTGTGCAGTGTATGTATGCTATTCAACGCTATGTTTATGCCCTTAACATACTTGCCCCATATAAAAGACTAGTGTTTATGCTATTTTTAAAATATTTTGTAATTCTTTTTTAGTACACAAGAGGTAGTTAGATTGATCATGTCTCCACAGTTTGGTATTAATATTTAGTCGACATAACTTGATACATAAAACCAATTGTAATATAATCCGATTAACTTCTAATGTTGTGTTTGTTATTTGTAAATTTTTATTATTCTAAATACTAAAACAAGATTTGGTAAGGGCATATTTACTAAATGGGCCCGAGTGTTTTAACTAAGCCGAACAAATCTTTCAAAACTTATTGGGCTCATTAAAGACATATATTCAATTTTAAAAAAATAGTTTTAGGGGCATAATTTTTTTTTCTTTGGTGAACTTCAAGAGAGTTGGCAGTTTTGTCAGCCATCCTTGTAGATGAAACAAAAATCAATAAATTGCAATTTTATAGATTTTTTTTTTTTTTATAAAATGTATTATTTTTTTAAAGTAGAATGCATTAATTTAATTTATATTTTATTCATAAGGCCCCATTGAACTTATAGTGCTGCGCTAAAACAATTTGAGCCCAAGCTGAGAAAAAAAATAATCTATTATGTAGATAGAACTACTTGCAGCCTTCTCTCAAAAAATTAAAAAAAAAACCAACAGAATTTTAAAAGATTTTTTTTTTCAGAAATATTTGCAGGAAGTTTGAATTCATGACATCTTGATTATAGGTAAGGTGTTTTCACTAACTTTGAGGTAGTAAGTGGAATTGGGCCTTATTTTATTGAAATAGCATATGATTCAATAAGACTAGGCCCAATATATTTGGGCTTTGTATTTTCAATGTCAAATTATATTGCATCCCGTTCTTCGTTATTCTTACAAAACCCCTAAGCAGCCATCTAGGGTTTCCGATTTCTGAATCTCAACCAAATCAATTTTGTCAATCATCTTTTGCGGTAAACAAGAATGGGAGGAAAGTGCCCGCACAGGAGCGTGAAGAAGCGCCGCTACTCTCATAAAACTGCCAGGCGTACCAAATTTGAACTCATGGATATCCTTTTGTTGTAAATTTATATGCTTTTTTTTTGTGTTTTAATGAGTTTTTCTTTCCAAATGATGATCTCCTTGACTTCTGAGTGTTCACGCGACGACGCCGTTTATGATGAGCTTCAGAAAGGGGCGGGAGAGAGAAATACCTTGCCCGTCGATGAAGATCTTCCAGGAATGGGCCAGTACTATTGTTTACACTGCGAGTAATGTCCAGATTCTTGAGTTATTGACTATTTTGGTTCTGTTTTTTCCTTTATGTGGGAATTCTACAACTGCTGACTCCTTTCTCTTTTTCTGTAGTCGCTATTTTGCTAATGCAGCTGTGAGGGATGAGCATTTCAAGACCAAGCGGCATAGGAAGCGGTGTGCTTTCTTATTAACCCTCTATGCTCTATCAAAGTTTTTGCCTTTGTTTCATTATATGTGCAACTGTGATTTATATATGTATTATTGTATTTGTCATTGAATAACTGGAAACTGGTTTAGAATAGCTTAACCCCGAGAACAAATAATCTAGTTTAATTTTGCGCATCTTTGAATGATCTAGTTGGAAATCTCAAGTCTGAAAATGTGATCATTTTATTTACGTTTTTGGGATCAGGATTAAGCATTTCAGAGTTGGCTCATGTCTTTCCTCAAGGGACTAAGCTGCATACTGTTTTCATTTGTTAATTTTATTTTCTGTTAAATCATATGATAATTACTCAAATATCGGTTTATGGTTATAATTCGCATCCAAATGAACTTTTTTATGTACTTATTTCAGAATAATTGAGTCTCTATTTTGGGTATTAGATTTTTGCTAATTATTGCAATTAAGCTTTACAAGCTTGTGATTTTTCACTAAAAGTTTATGCAGAAGTTTTTCCATAGTTCAGTAGAAAAAAATTTGACCTCATTAGATTGTGTGTTTTTTAGATGTTCAGTCAAGTGATCGCCACAACACATATTTCTACCTATTCAATTAGAATGCTGACATCTTTCATTCACAGTATGAAGATAATGCTGGGTCCTAAACCTCACACACAACTGGATGCTGATCTTGCTGCTGGAATGGGCATGCCAGACAATGGCCCTAAGTTAATGTCAATGTAAAGTTAATTCAGATGCATTTCATCAAATGTTGGATGACACCTGCAGAAATCATCCAGGAATGGGCTTCAACCTCGTATGAGTTTTAACTCCTGCAACACTAGCTAAAGGCCTGAAGCTGCGCTGTTTTTATTTCATTTCATGTTATTTGTTTCTTACCTTGTTGTAGGCGTAGCTCCATTCGGTGGCTGATTTTTAATTACAGTGATACATATATTTCATTGTTTAATGTCAAGGTATATGCCGTTTTATGCTAACGTGTAACAAATCTTGTTTCTACTATCCATTTAAGTCAATGAATTTCCATATCTAGTTCAGTTCTACCTGAATCTGAAGATTGCCTATATCTAATGAGAGTTGATGCCATGAAGAGTTCTGGAATGGAGATTTTCTGTGTGGTCATTTTGTCAATGTTGATGGAGTCGAACGTCTTTGTTAAATTAGAAATTGTTTTAACTAAATCGATTTACGTTGCTAGAATGTTTGGAAAGACTATGATTAGATAATTCCACATGTTGTATCATATCAAAAATATATAAACAAAGCAGTGGAGATAGCCTAGATACAAATCACTTGGTAGATGTAGATTTAGATTTAGATTTAGATTAAAATCTTTGTTCGTCCATTACCCCCTCATTGGCCTTCCCGCTCGTGATCTTCCCGAGCTGCGGAAGTCGAACCGGATGCTACCATATTCACAGCTTGGCCATGGCTGAATCTCTGCAACTGTATCATCCTTGCATATATTCCATCGCCATAGTTTTTCAGCAGATGGGAATGGGAGCCTTGTTCCGCCACCTTGCCGTCGTCGAGCACCGCAATAACATGAGCATTTCTGATGGTTGACAGCCTATGTGCAACCACAATCGTCGTCTTCCCTGCGCATGCTCGCTCCAGAGCTTCCTGTATGCACTTCTCGGATTCTGCATCAAGCGCGCTGGTGGCCTCGTCGAGCAGCATTATCTCTGCTTTCCTCAGGAAAGCTCGAGCAAGGGCTATCCTCTGCTTCTGCCCTCCAGACAGCTGCACTCCTCTCTCTCCTGCAAATGTCTTGTACCCCTCAGGTAACGAGGATATGAACTTGTGTGCGTTTGCTAACGTTGCTGCCTCGATGATCTCGGCCTCGGTTGCAGATTCGTGCCCGTAGGCTATGTTCTCGTAGACTGTGGTGGCAAACAGGCAAGGCTCCTGTGGAACCACTGCAATGTGTCGTCTCAGTGACTTGAGATTGTATTTTCTGATATCCTTGCCGTCGATCATGAGGCGGCCCGACGATGGCTCGTAGAATCTCTGTATGAGGGCAATGACCGAGCTCTTGCCACAGCCGCTGGGGCCAACAAGAGCTAGAGTCTTCCCTGCTCGAGCACGAAGGTTCAGGTCGCGGAAGATGGAGACATCGGGTCTAGTAGGATATGCAAAATCCACATGCTTGAACTCAACTTCTCCACGAACCCTCTCCGGTGCAGCAGTGGCGTCCGGATCATCTGGCTCGATCTCAGTCTTGCGGTCGAGCAGCTCAAACACGGACCTCATAGCACGCCCGCCCTTGATGAAGTCGGGGGCAAGGGTGAGCGTCTCAGCAGCACCATTAGCTGAGACCATGAGCACCATGAACACGCGGATCGTGTTAGAGAAGTCGGAGATGCCATGCTTCACGAGCCAAGAAGCGTACCACAGGCCGAGCGCGTACGAGGCGTAGAGCAAGAACTGAGCAATGCCATAGCCACTTCCAGCTATCTGCCCCTTCCAGAAGCAGCGCTTTAAGGGAGTGTTAAGGCTTGAAGTGAACAGCCCTACAATCTTCTCTTCTGAATTGAAGGCTGCAACAGTTCTTACATTGGCCACTGCTTCCCCGGCCAGCTGCGTCGCCTTTGCGTGTGAAGCTTCTAGATCACCGGAGAATCCATTCATGAACATTTTCTGGTACAAAATGAGTTGAAAGAAAGTTAGTGTTCATGTTTGCTAATGAATTATGAGTTTTAACAGCGAACTCGGAAGGTACGTATACCTGTAACACGGTTGCTGCAACGACAACAGGAAAGACGGCGATGAGGACGAGGGCGAGGCGCCACTGCAATACAAAGCCAGCAGTGCAGGCAACAAGCATGAGAGCAGAATTCTGCATTATGACAGAGATTCTGTCTCCAATTGCTGACCTCACATTGTTTGCATCCAGAGCCAGCCTAGCAGCAATTCTTGAGCTTTCATTTTCCTCCTGATCAAACCATGCAATCTCATTTTTGAGAACTGCAGCCAGCATCTTCTCCCTCACACGTTTTGTCAAGTTTTCTCCCACGGTATCCCAGAAGTAATGCTGCAGTGTGTTGAAAATGAGGGCAGCTGATGACACACCAATCAAGAGGTAGCAGTATTTTGCAATCTCCCTTATCATGTAAGCATGATTTGGACTGTAGTAGACACTGAGAACAGCGCTCAGCACGTATGCAAAGAACGCGCTGAGGGAGCCACACACCACGGAGCCTATGGAGCCAACCAAGGCATAGGCCCATTCAGGAGAGTTCATCTTTGCAAGGCGCAAGAATGAGCTTGCTTGGTCCTTAAACGCTAGCTTTTCATGCCTATAGTTAGGATATGCAGCATCCAAGGAGAGGCTGAAGTCGGAGGTCGAGAAATCGGACAATCTTCTCGAGTAAGGTGATCGCCCGTAAGATGAGTTTCTGGTGATTATCGGTGAGCTCACCGAGTTTCTTGCACTAGAAGGCCTGCAACAAGAATGGATAAGTCCCATGATAAACGATTCAAGTTTCGAATGACACGATGTACGATTGTATTGTACCTTGCACTACTCTTCCTGGCATTATTAAGAGCAGCTTCATGAGCAGCTGCTTCTTGCATCCTAATGAGCTTGGCATAAACACTGTTTTCTCCTCTGCCAATGAGCTCATCATGAGTTCCAATCTCAGACACACTGCCTTGCTGCAATACGGCCACAACATCAGCTTTGCGTATCGTGGAGAGGCGGTGGGCGATCACCAGAGTAGTCCTCCCAATCATGAAACGATCTAGTGCTTCTTGCACTAGCTTCTCTGATTCAGAATCTAATGCACTGGTTGCTTCATCCAACAGCAAGATGGCTGGATTCTTAAGCATTGCCCTTGCTATAGCTATCCTCTGCTTCTGCCCACCTGAGAGCTGCAACCCTCTCTCTCCAACCTGCCATCATCAACTTCATGAGCTCACTGTGTCCCATCATTGATGGACTAAAATCTTCTTACAGAAATGCCACAAGATTTTATTACAAAACAGAAACCCAAAATCTTGCTTTATTATATTGTTTAGTTTATTTTCTGGTCATTTGGTTGCAGTCATGATCCATTTCCCAAAGATTGAGAAACACACCAGCTAACACACACTATGCACATGCATTGCTGACTGAGAGCCATGTTACTTTATATTTAAATGCATGACCAAACATTTCTAAACTTTGACTTCATAAAAAAATGATGCTCTGACCAAATAACCCCATTCAACCCCAACTGCAAGCCCCCCAAAAAAGAAAAAGAAAGAAAATCACATCTCCCCACACGCAGTGGGTGGGATCCATGACCAAGTTCACCTCTCAGTGTGTGAGACCCTGCTTTTGATGCAGCATGTGGATGCACACACAGTGGTCTCCAGTGAATTCAATGAACATTTAAGTTGGAACTGAATTTTTGGTTCATATATGGAGAGGGTCCAGACAACAATGCTTCAGTGTGTAACTAAAAATGTTAGGTCTCTATCCAATCACTCCAGCTTTGATGAGTGGGTGTCACAAGAATTTAATGTGAACCCAAAAAATGAACTATACATAAGTATATATTTATATCCAACCTGAGTATCATAGCCATCTGGAAGCTTGACAATGAATGAATGGGCGTTTGCAACTCTTGCAGCCTCTTCGATTTCGACTAAACTTGCATCAGCTCTACCCAGTAGTATGTTTTCCTTGATGGTTGTGGCAAACAGAGCAGGCTCTTGGCTCACCAGCCCTATCTGCTGCCTCAACCATCTCAGATTCAATGTTTTTATATCATGCCCATCTACAAGAACTTCTCCTGCAAAGAAACCAACCCGAGTTATGAATCATGCAAACTAAGATATTGTAATAGCTATGAGATTATGGGATGGATTGTAAACCTGAGGCGGGATCATAGAATCGCTCGATGAGGGATACGACGGTGCTTTTACCGGAACCACTGCTTCCAACCAGGGCAATTGTCTTCCCAGCTGGGACAGTGAGGCAGAAATCCTTTAGTATTAGAGTTTCTGGCCTTGAAGGGTAGCAGAAGTCCACATTTCTCAGCTCCAATTTTCCGGTTATGGCTTCCAACACGACGCCGGACTCGCTGTTGGAGTCGACGCTGGGTTTGTGGTCGATTATGCGGAAGATTTTAGCAGCTGCAACTCTTGCCTTTGCAAATGCAGCCATGCTTGGAGCAGACTGTCCCAGAGCCCTGTGAATCAGTTGTGTTTCTGCTAATAAGTCCACAAGATTATCAAATGGGGGGTTTGAAAATGGAGGGAGGAATGACTTACAGCCCACCGATCATGACAGCAAACATTGTTGCAATTGCGAGACCTCCATTGGTGTAATGATGCCTAACCAAGTACCCACCATACCATAGCAGAAGGGCGTAGCAGCAGAAAACTGTGAAATATGTAGCTCCCAAACCTAATCCTTTGGCCAATCCGATCTTGTATCCTATCCTTTGAGCTACTCTCAGAGCTCCGGAATACGACTGTAACGCCCTCGACTCGCCCACAAACGCCAGCACTGTCCGAATTTGAGCTATTGTCTGTGATATCACATCGTTAGAATGTGCGTACATATTGATTCTCTCTCTCTCTCTCTCTCTCTCTCTCTCTCTCTCTCACAAGTTTCTGACCTGTTCTGCTATATTTCCAGCCTGCGACAGAGCATCTTGGCTCTTGCCGGAGAGCTTGGAAAGAGTGGCGGCGTGGATGCCTCCGATCACGGCAATGAGGGGGACTACGGCGAGAGTTACGAGAGCAAGCTGCCACGCTGCGGTGAACCCCACAACGAATCCGGAAACAAATGTTGCCATGTAGTGCAAGAAATTCCCCAACTGAAACAAGAAAAAAGTGATCACGGAATGCCTAATTAGAAACTGAAATCAGATGGCGAAATCAAGAAAAAGCTCTGACCTTTTCACTAATGGCGTCTTGGACCATGACGGCGTCGGTGTTGATGGCGAAGACTACATCGGATGTACGAACCTCTGTATCGAAGAATTGAATGTCTTGGTTCAAGGCTGCCTCCAAATACTTGATCCTCATCTTCGTCGACTGCCTCTCTCCCGTCCACATCCAGCACGATATTTCTGCAAAAAAAAAACAGCAAATTTATTAATGTATCGATCAAGAAACTCGAACCCATCATCTGAAAACGGCAAAAGATTGCATCTTTATCGTTACCTGCCCACGAAGACGCCCATATCGCAGCTCCCACAACAAGAAAGTAAAATGCATACTGCAGTAAAGCAATCAAGTAATGTAACCATCATTCATTCTCCGATTCAAATGAAACGAGAAATCTTGTATCAATTTTTTACCTTCAAGACTTCTTGTGTCATCTTATCGACATTGTTGGCATTGGAGCCGAAGGAATTGACAAGATCAGCGAAGAACCTCAGGAACAGAGGCAATGAGGTGCCATGAACAACCGCACCCACCGTACCAATACCCATCAGAATATAATCCAATCCATCAGCAAACCGGAACAGCTCCAACAGCCCAACTGGCGGCGGCGAGGCGGGCTTCTCGGCCTCACCGCCGCCGTCCTTCTTACTGCTCTCAACCTCCATCCCCGGCGGCGGTGTGCTTGTGCTGTGATTGTGATTGTGAAAGGCGCTTTGTTTTTGTTGAAGGTTTGTTTGAGAAGAAGAAGCAGTAGCGTGGGTGTTAAAATGGTGGTGAGCTTTAATAGACGGAGAGTTGCTGTCAGTTTGAGCTGACACAACAATTTCAACCCCTCGCGTTTCACTCCATCTCCACTCCTCTATCTCCTCACTGTCTGCATCTCTCATTCTTTTTTTTTATTTATTCATCTAATTCTCTCTCTCCATTCTCTCTCTCTCTCTCTCCTAGTTTTTTTTTATCTAATAATTTCTTCAACGGCTGGAGATGCTCGGACAAGTTTTCAACACACACACACCAATCTATCTCTCTCTCTCTCTTGACAAATTGTTAGCTTTAGTTTATTCATAGATGGATGAATTTTTTTTTTTTTTTTCTACAGCGGGGGGTGGTTGGTTGATTAGGCAGCGTCAGTAAAAAACACAAACACACGCACAAGTGACATCAAATTGACAGATGATGAGATGAGGGCCTCCCAAGCAAGTCTAGAGAGAGAGAGAGAGAAGGTTTAGGCATCCGACAAGGCACACTGTGTGTAAACTTGAGATTGGGGTTTTGACCAATGACAT
Source organism: Plectranthus barbatus (assembly GCA_026898455.1). Classification (NCBI taxonomy): domain Eukaryota; kingdom Viridiplantae; phylum Streptophyta; class Magnoliopsida; order Lamiales; family Lamiaceae; genus Plectranthus; species Plectranthus barbatus. Next base: position 133,114 of record JAPKLW010000809.1, on the reverse strand, counting down.
ATTCCGACGCTGTATCACTATGGATGGAGGGATAAAGATAAACAAATACTACTACTATATAATTACTGCTTAATTTATGATCTTTTCTTTTCTGATCGAGTGTGAATGTGAAAAGAGCAGATATATTTTTTCCAAATTCATCAGATTGCTTGTGCGTGTATTAAATGACAACAAAAATTGGTAAAAAAAATATATATATTAATCCATCACTATCATCATCATCTTCGTGCTTCTTTGATCATTCAAGAACTATTGATCATTCAAGAGCAGATATATCCCTCCTCTTGTGCTGAGCTCCTACAATGAAAACATATTTATTCTTAATTTCTCACTCTAGATTTTTTAGTTTATGATTGATTAATTAAATTGGAAAACGTGAGGCTTCTGGTCCAAGCTTGAGAAAATTAAGAATGTAAAAGTCCATGTTCAAACTATTCCCCCATGGTCTGTCTCCTATAAATCCGGCGCCTTTTACCGCTGTCTCCTCAACCATTTTTTTTTTCAAATTTATTTCCCTCTCTTTCTTTGTGGTGTATATATTTTTCCTTAAGTCAATTTCCCACTTTCCATTTTCCCAACAATCAAAAATAAAAAATTGTAGACGTACATTTGCCTATTTTACTTAATAAAATATCTTCTACTTTATTCAAAATCTTCCTATATTAAATTTAGGCAAATGTTCAAATATAAGCCCATGAATTATACGAATTTTCTTAAATGAGAAAGTTCTCTGACGAGAGGGTCTTATTATTTTTATTGTGATATATTTCCTTATTATAAATGATGAATTTCTTTGTCGCAAATAATATAATTTTTTGCAGTTAAAAAAATAATATATTAAAAAATAAAATAATGTATTTATCTTATTGAAATGATGTATTGAGGTCTTTATCACAATAAACAAATGATGAGACAGTCTCTCAAGAGACCAACTCTTCTTAAATTTATTTCAAAAATTACTCAATTTTTTTAATAAATACTTAAACAATTAAAACTATATTTAAATATATTCTGAACTATTTTTTCATTAACAAAAGTTGATTGTATTGTTGAAAATCTAAGTCAAACATTGTGAGTCATTATGCTTAACATTTAAATCCAAAATTTTAATTTACTGATTTTAATTTTTGACAATATAATAATCCGAAACATTCAAATAGATTAAAATAAATTTGAAAATTTTACATAGCTTCGAATATATTTGAACTTTTTATCATCCATGATACATTGTATACAATTTATTTATTTTATATGATTTTATAGCAGAATAACATATTATATTATAATCTAACGATAAAAAGATACTCCCTCTGTCCTATATGAATTGTCCACTTTGCTTTTGGCACAATAACCAATGCGAGTAGAGATAGAGAAAATTAGTATTTTATTAGTGAGTGGTTATTATTTTTCCATTTTAGGTAAGTGAACAATTAAATGGAACGGACAAAAAAGGAAAGATGGACAATTGAAGTGGGACGGAGGGAGTATTTAATATTGTAATTTAATCTTAAAAAACCTTATTAATGATGAGGTCATGTACTAGAAAGATTCATTGTAATTACAGATTTTCACGAAAAGGCAGAGGATTCGCTGTAATTTTTTGAATGATTAGGGTAATATGTGAATTAACTAGTGGATTAATGTGGTGGAATCTGCATATATCATGATTATTTTCTGACAAATTCAGTAATAATCCAAGTGTAATTACAAACGTGCTTTAATATTTATTTTTATTGAAGAAAAAATATTGGTTGTGGTGGAAGTGTGTGGTGTGACAAATGATAGAGAGAGGTTAGGACAAATTTTAGTGGATACTTCATTGGATCCAATCTTATTCTCTGCAGATGATTCGTGCAAAAATTATACAGAGACTTATTCGGCATAAAAGTTATTATAAATTCTTCAAATAAAAAATATGTAAACAGAGTTAATAGATAGAATTGATATTTAATACTAAAAGAATTATGTTATATGAACAAAAATGCTTTTGCTAGCTTTGATTTATTACTTTGCAAAAGTTGTAACTTACATTTCGAGTAAATATATGAATAAATGCATTTACTCATAAATAAGCTTTGATTTATCCTCAGCAACAGCTTATTTCTGTTCAAGCATTTTCTAACTTTTCTTCTCATTTCCATAATTTAAATTTGCCTTAAAACGGATTATTTGCCATTAATCTTACATTCTAAAAATATAAAACAACTGTAGACTATATTTAAAATTAAAACATGCAGAACAGCTCACAAATTAAATTCTCTTAAAATGAAATAAAATATATAATAAATGTGATATATAACTATTTAGGTCTTTTGACATAAAAAGATGTCTAAAAGTAATATCGTTTCGACTTGTGATGTCCAAGACAAAATATATCATATTAATGTCGAGTTTTTGTCCTACTATTGATTGTTGTAGTGCTTAGACATAAGAATGGAGTCATAACTCAGCTAACATTCACGAATACCACAACAACGAAATTATAGGTGCTAGCATAAATATACATCATTCCTCTTATACAAATAATTAATAGCATGAATTTTACCGTAGTGAAAACATGGAATCGCATCCATAAATTGAAGTAATTAAAAAAGACAAGGGTAGAGTAAGAAAAAGGATCGGTGAATGCAATATTGTTTGGGTAAAAATTGAAGAGAGAGAGATGGTGAAAGTAGTTGGTAGTTGATATGAAAGCAGAAAGGCCCATAAAAGAATGAAAAAGTGGAGGTGAGTGTAAGATTTCATCATCATATATCTTACATGTGTGATGGTATTAGCTAGGAAAGGCATGAGCAGTAGACTAGAAACTAAAGCTGTCTCAATATTAATCATCACTTTCATTTCTCTCTCTCTCTCTCTCACACAAAAGCAATACATGATCAGTATCATTTTGCACTGCACGCTCACTCTTACCAAAAATATATTTTGCCATTGCAATACAACTACAAGCCATGCAATGCAAAACAAGAAACTGCGAAAAAGAAGTCACAGAATTCGTCTCACTCTCATCATACCTTCAAAAAGAAAGCCAACATTTTATTGCTTCATGGAGATTCTTTTTTTCTCCAAAATAAAATGCATAAAATTCAGTGGCGGATCCAGAAATTTATAATTGAGGATACAATATATAATTAAAATTAAAATGGGGATACATTATGTGAAAATATCTATAAATAATATGTAAAAATATAAATAAATAATAAAGAAAATACATATATATAGTAAAGAAAAAATAAATTTGGGGGTACAGCCGTACCCCCAACTCAGTGTGTAGATACGCCCTGGCATAAATAAAACAAAGCCTTACAGAATACATGAGCATATCCACGAGTCTAAACAATACATTCAACACATGGTGACCTGTTATATACTATAAGATGGATAAACAATAAACACTACACTCGGCCAAAACCAAAACCGAAAACAAACCATCTATCACCTAGTGTACAAATACATATGCACAACCACATCTTCCACCAAAAAACATGAGTATAGAACTTTAAAAACATCTTCTTTGATTTTTTTATTTTTTTTTTTTCTGTTTGAATAATTTGAGAGGAAAGTTTACTATTATTTATGTTTATTTATTTAATACTCCCTCTGTCCCAACTTAATTGTCACATTTTTCTTTTTCGTCTGTCCCAGCTCAATTGTTCCCTTTTAACTTTTTCACACTCAACAATAAAATATTAATTTCACTCAAATTATTTTACACTCACACTCTTTGGTTATTGTGTCCAGTCAATCCGAGATAATTAAGTCGGGATGGAAGGAGTAAAAAATGATAGAGTTTGGTTATATATTTGTGGCTAGGTTTTTCTTTTTAATCTCTGCCCATTTGCTTCAACGTACTAGCATAGTGGGACTCACAATTTGGGTGTTTTTTTGTTTTTTGGAACATCATGCAGTGATTGAAAATATCCCGTAATATTAGCAATATTGTTGGAAAAAATATCAAGAATAAAAAAGAAGGTTCAACACTTAATTAGACTGTTGATTCATCATCAATCAATACTTCTTGAAACAACATTCGAATTCAAAAAAAAAAATAATAATAATAATAATAATAATTCAACCTTGATCGATATATGTGACACCCTACACAAGATAACTAATGATTTAGTTTAATTATTACAAAAAAAAGGTACATCCTTTTGTTAAATTTGTGACTATAACACCACTTTAAAATCGAAACATTTAATTGAGTTTTGTCTAGCTACTAATTTTACTAATCTCATGATTAAAAGTAAAATCAGGAAAAGTTGTTTAGGAGTGTTAATTGAGAATTTAAAATAAAGCAGCGATGCAATGGAACTTCCATTAAAAACGGTTACAAATGTTAAGAGTAGGTCTAGAAAGAGAGATTCTGTCAACCACCACCACATAAAAGGCATCATTTTTTTTTTGACAAGACACGAAATCAAGAATCAAAATCTAATTCCAAATACCTTACTTAATTCCTTTTTTTTTTTTTAGTTCATGTTCTTTATTAAAACTACTCATTAAAATATATAGGTACACAAAATAAAGAAAGCGTAGGGGGGTAAAGACATACAAAAAAAATTCGGGCATATCCAAAATAAGGATAATAAAAAGGTATTAACAAAGGGAATTAAGTTATAACTTTAAAGTCTAAGTAAGTGACCAACAAAAACATCCTTAGCGGTAAGATAGTGTAATCAAATATGTTAACAATTAATTATTAGATGTTTTTATAAACTTAATAATCATAGAGTATATAATTCTTGAACGATGTAAATGGCACAAGATTACAAAATAAGAATTCATGGATAAAAACTAATTAGCAATACCTAATTGAGTTAAGATTTATTACCTTATATTTTTCCATTGTATATTATTTAACGTAAAAATGAAATTAGTAGATGAAGCGGAAGGAAGGAGACAAAGGCTCAATTATGGAGGTTTGGATATTAACGATGTGGATGTGGTGGTGGTGGTGGTGGAGGAAAAGCAAAAAATGTAAAGCAAAATAATAATAATAATTAGGTGTAAAGGGTAGCGGCAGGTGCATGCTCAAACCAAAATTATTGGTACGCACTTAATCATCATTACAAGCTAATCACCTCGATTATTGGCCTAATTAGTACTCACCCTGCCTCCATCTGCACAAATCAATAAAGTCACTAAATTTCTTTCAAACCAAAATTATGAATTTTACCTTAATATAACCGTTAACGTTGAGATTTATTTTAACCTTTTTTCAGTTATAGAATTAGACTTAACACCTGACAAATTAAGGAAATTTAACTTTAACTTTTTATATTATGAAATGTTATCATTATATTTACTTTTATTAATTAAAAATACTCTTAAAGGATTGATGAGATAAAAAAATACGATGAATCAAGTGATATAAAAAATAAATTAAATTATAAATTAATTAATATTAATATGGTGTAATCTAGCGTATTTCTAATCTCGTCAATAACTAAAAATATTTTTAACTAGTAAAAAAAATTAAAAGTAAAATTTCATACTAATAAAAAAGAGTTTATAATAATTAAAAATTTTGAGTTGCGAAATGCGGCGCATGTGAGTGTTCATTATGGCATTTCATTGTCTTGCTTGTGTTAAAGCGTGGAGCAACAAATGTACCATAATTTAGTTCTTTTTTTAAAGAAAATGAATTTATTTTAATAAAAGATGAAGAAAGAATGATCGATTACCAAATATCTTATTCGAATAGATGATATTTTCTAATTTAATGTTTGAGGGCACCTTTTTTTCTTATAATAGGGGCTAGTGTTAGAATGCCCTAATAGGCGGGGCCAAAAGATTGTTGAAAATGTGATTCCTAATTGATTGAATATTTCTTCACCTTACGAAAGCATGTGGATAAGTCGAATACGATGTAGGTCTTATTCAAGTCAATAATATCTAAATCTCTAAATATTAAAACTAAAATCAAACCCATGTTGGTAGTTGTCAATTCATATTGAAGCTAGAGCAATTATTGAATCATTTAATTTTTTTTTTTCATTTTCTTGGTAGTAAGAAATGTATTAATTGAGTGAAGGGAACACTAATAATTTTATCTCAAAATTTTTCATTCAGAGAAATTTTTTCAATTAGAGTTTTTTATCCCCTATTTTTATTTCATTAGGGAGTTTTTTTTATGTATTTTTTATTCTATATTTTTATTTTATGAAGAGAGTTTATTGTTTCCAAGAAGTTATGTAATAAATTCTTGGTTGAATACTACTCAAAATATTCAACTGATAGCAGAACAACGGTTCGACCGCTATTCCATTACGATAAGTAGTCGACTCGATTGCCACTAGAGTAAGCAATCGATCTGGTCAATGCTCGAACGATCAGCCGATTCAAGCATCATTTAGATAATTCAAGTCTAACAATCAGCGAGCGAAGATTGCGGGAATAGCGCTATGAGGGGCAAATATGACGCAATTCGATCCCAGTATAGAAGGAAGGAATAATCTCCATGATTCCAGGGATACACTTGTAATAGACACTAAAATCTTATAAATAGGAGAAAAACAATTGTAACAGGGGTTGCAAAAATTTATCTTATACTTACAGATTTATAATAGCATTTCGAGTATTCTTCTTCAAATAATTTTTCAGCTCAACAATTGGCGCCGTCTGTGGGAAATTGGAAGAAAGAAAGAAATGGAGAAATCTTTGAGTGTAAGAGGAAACAATACCATCGAGGAGGAAATTCAGCAAGGAATAGAGAAATATTTGAGGTGAACATGAGACGGATGCAAGAGGAGATGGAGCATCTCAGGGAGCAAAACTGATGGGCGACCCTGGATGCAAAACGATTGCGGGAATAATTGGTTATGTTTCAAGGTCAATATATACTAGAAAGCATGGATACTGAATGATGAGATACAATTTACACATCAATGCATGTAACTGGTGATTACAATGATTCTCCATTCAAACGGCGTATTGCAAGTGTTCAGATTCCAAAGAGATTTGTCACCCCTTCGATCAAGGCATATGATGGCACGACCAACCCGAATGAGTTTATAACGTTGTGCAAATTCAAAATGCAAACCATGTCAGTTTCTGAAGGGGTACGAGAAACCTATATGTGTAAGAGTTTCGGAGCATGCCTCAAAGGACCCGCTATGCAGTGGTTCATGCACTTAACGGTTGGAAGTATTACCTCTTTTGCTGATTACATAAAAAATTTCTTCACAATTTTCGAGTAGTCATCGAGTCCCCAAACGATCAGATGATTTGTATAAAGTTGTGCAAAAAGAAGGCGAATCACTTCAACACTACATAAAGCATTCAACGAAGTGAAGGTCGTTATTCCAAATTGTCTATAAGAGACGACAATATCAGCCTTTAAGAAGGGATTGAGTAGAAGTTCAAGTTTGTTTTGGAAGTTGGTCAAATACCCATGCTCGACTTACACTTAGATCATGGCGAAAGCAGAAGTGCAAATATGCAGAGAAATAAGGGAAGAAAATATTTGAAAGAGAGACAAGAGTAAGCAAGTGGTGCGGTCGGAATTGAATAGTGGCAAATTAAATCGATTCCAACCATATGTTAACCAAAATTATCGAAAGCCATTAGGGGTGCAGCACGCAGTTCGATTGATACCTAAACCCTTCGATTTGAATGCGAGTCTGATGGTAGTGATCCAGGAGATGATGGCATTGAGGGGGCAAGTTAGGTGGCCAACCAAAGTTCTAGCAAATATAGGGCAAAAAATCTCAAAGAATTACTGTGCTTTTCATCAAGGTTACAAACATAAAACAATTGATAGAGATTTCTTGAGAGAAATCCAAAGGCTCCTCGAGCAGGGACATCTCCAGCACTTTAGGAGTGGTACGGGAAGAAATACTTGAAAGAGAAATAAAGGGAACGTAGCCCAGGAATCTCAGTCTCATGCTACGTGAGCAATCCGAGTGCCACTACCAGAGGAGCCAAGAGTTGAGAAAATGATTCATATGATCTCTGGTGGACCGCCAATGGTAGGAACATCGCGCAATACGTACAAACATTATCGTAGAGAAGTGAGAAATGTAAATTCAGTGAGACCAGTGTGGTTATCCAATGAAGAAATCACTTTTGGATCGGCGAACTTGGAAGGAGTTTGTCACCCGCATGATGATGCATTAGTAATAGAATTACTAATAGCTAATTGTCGGGTACGACGAATTCTGGTAGACAATGGAGCTTCCTCGAATTTGATTTTCTTAAAGGAGTTTAAAGGAATGGGAATATCAGAGAAAATTTTAAGCCCATGTACAAGCCAGCTGGTGGGGTTTAGTGGTGAGCAACTAGTGTCGGTCGGAGAGCTATACTTACCAGTCTACTCCGAAGGAGTCAATCTGTCAGTTCAATTCCAAGTTGTGGATGTGGAGTCATGTTACAATACAATAATGGGCCACCCATAGATGCATGAACTGCAAGTTGTCCCATCATCTTTTCATCAGGTCATCCAATTCCCGACACCGTGGGGAATTTGGTCAACAAAGGGAGAACAACACACTGCAAGAGATTGCTATGCAGTGACCCTACGAACAATAGGGGTAGTAGGAAAGCAAGAAGAGGTGGAAAGGGCATTGTTTGACAAAGATGGTGATTCAAAATTCACTTTCATTGGGAAGGATATACCACCAAACTTTCATAACAAGTTAACTACCTTTCTGCGAGAGACGAAGCACTTTTGCTTTCAGTCATTCGGAAATGTCAGGTATAGACCCATCAGTAATTTCACATAGGTTGAAGGACGATCCATCAATTAGACCAATACACCAGAAGAGGAGGCGATTCGCTCCTGAGAAGAATGTTGTGATCGCCGAGGAAGTTCAAAACTTGTTAAAAGTCGGATTTATTAGGGAAGTTAAGTACCCAGAGTTGTTCACAAATGTCGTCATTGTGAAAAAGAATGGAAAGAACAGAGTCTGTGTGGATTACACGGATTTGAACAAGGCTTGCCCAAAAGACCCATTTCCTTTACCACACATTGACAGACTTATAGATTCGACGGCAGGGCATGGAGTTATGTTATTCATGGATGCTTTATCGGGTTATAACCAAATTCGGATGTTCCCGCCAGACGAAGAGAAAACTGCTTTCATGACTGACCATGGAATATATTACTACAGAGTAATACCCTTTGGATTAAAAAATGAAGGGTCCACGTACCAGCGTTTGATGAACAAAACGGTTGCACCACTGATTGGAGGGTTGATGGAAGTATAGATCGATGACATGATTTTCAAGTCATTAGATATGGAAGAGCACATTTTTCATCTTACTAAAGCGTTTGAAGTATTGATGAAATTTAACATGAAGCTAAATCTAGCTAAGTGTCAGTTCGGTGTCTCTTTAGGAAAATTCTTAGGTTACATGGTGAGCAGACTGGGGATCGAGGCAGATCCTATACAAATAAGAGTCATCCAAGACTTGAGGCCGCCTAGTTCGATCAAAGAGCTGCATAGGATGATAGGGAAACTGACAGTCTTAACTAGGTTTGTGGCAAGATACTCCGATCGTACCACTAGGTTCTTCGAGTTGCACAAGAAGGCAAAACATTATGAGTGGACAAGGGAGTGCGAAGAGGCCTTGACATTGATCAAAGAGTGTTTGTCTACTGCGCCAGAAATGGCCAAACCGTGCATTGGAGAGGTTTTGCAACTCTACTTAGCAATGTCGAAGAGAGCAATTAGCTTGGTGTTGGTTAAGGAACAAGATAAATTACAACACCCAGCATACTAAGTCAGTCGCACATTGCTCGATGCAGAAACTCGCTATTTGGCTCTAGAGAAACTGATACTCGCATTGGTGATGGCATCAAGGAAACTTCGTCCATATTTCGACTCACATAAAATAGTAGTTGTCTCTAGTTTCCCAATAAGGAGTATATTGTCAAAACTTGATTTATTAGGACGCATGGTGAAATGGGCAGTTGAGTTGGGGGCTATGGATTACGATTCTAGCCACGCAGTACAATAAAATCGCAAGTATTGGTAGATCTTATCGCGAAACACACACCGGAGTTGCATTTATAAGCAGAAACTGAATCGTCACTGCCAATTCATACTATAGAATTCTGGAATCTCCATATTGATGGTTCCAGTAATTCTAAGGGGGCTGGAGCTGGGATATATCTTGTATCCCCAGAGAAAGTCGTTTACCAAAGATAGATTAAATTTAAATTTTGAGCTACAAACAACGAGACGTAGTATGATGCATTGATTGCGGGGATGCAACTAGCGATTGAGTTGAAGGTGAAGAAACTTCAAGTCGAATCGGATTCACAATTAATTGTTAACCAATTTTCTGGAAATTTCCAAGCAAAAGATTGCAGAATGCTGGCTTACTACAAAGTAGTAAAAAAGTTGGAATGAAAATTTGAGGAAGTCCGAGTGGATCACATCCCAAGAGAATGGAATATCGAGGTTGATGCCTTAGCGAATCTTGCGGCATCAATGGGATCTAACATCCCACGGTTAATTTCGTTGATGATAGCTTTGTGGCCAGCGACTCGAGATAAGGTTGAAGGCGATTAGGTTGAGGTGTGTGCAACCGTGAGCTCGAACTCATGGATGGATCCAGCAATATCATATCTCCAAGGAAAAATTCCAGAGAAAGGAATTGAGGCAGCAAGGGTGGCCCAAAGAGCCACTAGATTCACTCTAATTGATGAAGAATTATACAAAAAGTCATTCGAATGACCTTGGCTAAAGTGTATAAGAGAGCAAGATATGCTTCCAGTATTAACAAAGGTGCATTCGGGGGGTTGTGGAAACCACACTGGGCCAAGAAGCTTATCTCATCGAATCATATCGGCGGGATTCTATTGACCCACTTTAAAGAAAGATTCGAAGGAATTCACAAATAAGTGTGAAAATTGTCAAAGGTTTTTGAACCTAAGTCACATGAAGTCCGAGTTATTGCATACCAATGTTCTAGTATGCCCATTTCACAGAGGGGGAATTGATATAGTTGGGAAGATGCCCAAGGCTAGTGGAGGAAAAGAATATATAGTTGTTGCAACGGATTCTTTTACAAAGTGGGTCGAAGTAGAACCATTGACAAACATTCGAGATACAGATATGATCAACTTTTTTAGAAGTACATCATGGATCGAAGTAGAACCACTCACCAAACGGGTACAGGAGAAACCCTGTTCACACTCACTTTCGGGTCCGAGGCAATAGCACCAGTCAAAGTGCTCCAACTCAGTCCACGTGTCGAATTCTTTGATGAAGATTCAAATCATGGAAAATTGTTTGAATCATTGGATCTACTTGATGAGAAAAGGAACGAGGCAGCGGAGAGGATGGAAAGAAGACAGAGGAGTAGTTGATCTCTAATACAACAAATTAGTCCAATTGAGAACTCTAAGGGTCGGTGATTGGGTATTGAGACGGGTGTTCCAAAACACACAAGAAGTGAATGCTCGGAAGTTGGGGCCAATATGGGAAGGACCATACATTGTATCTGAAGTCGTGAAAAATGGAGCTTTTCGCATCACAACACCAAATGGGAAGGTCGTTCTAAATGCTTGAAACATCAAGTATTTGAGAGGATTTTACTTTTGATGTAATTTCGCATTGAAAAACTTACGGAATAGCAAATAAATTTCGTATAACATTTCTTGGAAATTTTGTCGTTCGAAACCTTAATATTTTCAGTTACTTAAATACTCAAAAGACATGATAAACAAGCACCGTTAAAGTCAGGAACAACGATTTTAAGCGTACAGACAAAAATGAAACATAGAGCTCAAGTTTGCAAAAAAAGCAGAAGTTTATAAGTTCAGGATGGAGGAGATCGAGGAGGGCTCTTTTCTTGATCATTCTCTTTGTTGGCGTCGTCGTTGAGCTCCTTTGGATCGTCAAGATTTTTTTACCTTTGCTCCACATCACGATCAAACTCCTCGGAATCATCATCAGTAAACTCGGTCAGGAGGAAGCTCAAGTGAAGGTCAGGGTGCTTGGCAAGAATCGTCGCTTGAGCTTTCGTCATAACAAGATTAGCAAGGTCATCGAAGACCAGACGACTAAGCAGAGTTTTCATCAACTCATACAAGTCAAGCCTTTCTGCCTCCGACTTCGCCTTGTCTAGAGCGGTCCGAATTTTATTCACCTAAACTCGAATCGATTGCAATTCTTGCTCCCTGTAGGCCAACTGATCTGCTTAAGAATCGCGGAATTGCTTTTTGGACAACAATTCTTCAATGATAATTTGTTTCTCAACATGGAGTTGTTCGATGAGCTTCCTGGCTGAAGACAATTTGGTTGTAGTGGAAGGCAGAGCCTTGACCACTTCGTCTCGCTCTTGCTCAATGGCACCCACCGACCTCGTAATGGTGACTCGTAGGGGTGTGCAAATAGGTCGGGTCTGGTGAAACTCGACCCGATAAATCTAAACCCGAATGACCCTAAAGCCCGATTCTGTGGACCCGACACCCACCCAAACAGCAATCCCACCTGACCCGACTCGATCACCCGAATTTTAGGTCGGGTTAATTGGGTGATCGGGTGCCCTGAAGCCTAATTCAACATTTTTTTTTGCAAAATTCAGCATTTTTGAAATACGATTCAACACTTTTTTTTGGGCAAAATTCAACACATGTTTAGAACTTTAGATGAAAAATATACACTAAACAACTAAAACAAAATTTCATGACAAATTCAAGATAAACAAACCAAGATTTAAAAAAATAACAATAAAAAACAAAATCCATCACAAATTCACAATCCATATCCATCATCCATAACAACACAATACCACCATAATAAAAAAATAAAGCAACACAGTTCATAATTCAATCCAATCCAAAACAACAACACAAGTTTCAAAACAACAACAGTACAAGACACAAAAAGTAAAAACCAAAATTCATATAACTTTTCTCACTCAAGTAATCTAGACTCTGGTTGGTTATCTTTGCCCTTCTTTTCTTTCATGCCAATATTGGAGATACCTAAGTTAAAATAATTAATAAGTTATTACATATTATAAATTAAAGAATAAAGATGTAAAATTAAATAGCTAAAAGAAGTAAAGAACACACCTTCTTCATGTCTTTCAAGACTAGCCAAGTCTTTTTCAATGGTTGTTTATTTCGATATTCTCAACCAATTTTTGACACATACAAGACCTTTCACAATTCTCGGAGTTATAGAACTCCTAAAAGGGTCAAGTGTTCTACCTCTGGTGCTAAAGACAGATTCTGAAGAAACCGTAGAGATGGGCATAGCCAAAACATCTCAAACAAGTAGTGAGAGGATTGAAAACCTGCATTTGTGCACATCCACCACTTCAAAGGATCAAAATCATCTTCTTTCTCACCACTCAATGTCTCTTCACCAAGATAAACTTCCAAATCATTATTGATAACACTCTCACCACTTTGTGATTGAAATTGTTTAAACCTATCACTTGCATATCTACATTTCTTCAAAGAAGGTCATTGAGAATTTATCGGTGTAGATATAACACTTTGAGAGCCATTGGTCGATGCCAAATGAGGGTTCAAGACTTTATATTGTTCATACAATTCCACTAAGGAACTCCTCAAATGAAACTTCAATACCATACCCTCATCGACCCCATACTCATTTACCAAATAGAACTCAATGAGCTTAAGCTAATAACGTGGATCAAGAATGATCATCAAATATATAAGTTTGTTCATAATTCTAAGATTCCTCCAATACTTCACAAACTTCAATTGCATTTTTTCTCTCATTTCTTTCAAGTAAGGATGAATGACATTGTCATCAACATTCAATTCAGTCCACTCCCTCAACAAGTTCCCAATGGTATCTATTTCATGAAAAAACAAATGGGATGTGGCATGCAAAGAAGCATAAACTCTCAACGTGATGTCATAAAAAACATGCAAACCATCACTAATCTTCCTAGCAATATTTCAATCATTATGTCGACACTCCACTATCAGCACTTAGTTGTATTCTAAAATGAGGATCTTCAACTTCAAAGCACTCAAATGCCTATTCAGACTTAACAACAACACTCAACATTGGATATGTAGAGTTCCATCTAGTCTGTACATCGAGACAAAGTAAACTCTTAGTCTCTATGTTCTCCTTAACACAACATCTTTAAATCTTGTATGTCTAGTCGGAGAGTGTCTTACATATCTAACAACATCTTGAATTTTCATGATAGATGGATTAACAACTTTCAATCCATCGTTAACAATCAGATTCACAATATGAGCAGCACATCTCATATGTAGATACTCTCCTTTGACTACATCACACCCTCGGGTTGTCAACCTCCCTTTAAGTTATTCAATGCAAGTATCATTTGCACTTGCATTATCAACCACAATTGCTAACACCCTAGCAATCCCCCAATCACGCAACAACCCATCAATTTATCTACACATTTCCTCACCTTTGTGACTCTCAACAGGACAAAAAGAGATAATCTTCTTATTTAACTTCCAATGTTTATCAGCAGAGTGAGCAATTATGCACATATAACTAGCCTTTTGCATAGATGTCCATGTATCAATAGTAAGGCAAACAGTACACCCAGTTTTCTTAATAATCAGGCAAGTTGGTTATTTCATCCAAAAAACAATTGATAGACATCCCTAGATATGCTCCAACGAGAAGGAATTCTAAACTAGGGCCCCAACAAATTCAATAAACCCCCCACCATCCACAATACTAAATGTATATTCATCTTTAATTATCATTTCCACCAATTTCTTTCTTGCATAAACATGATCAAACTTTCAATTACTTAAGACCGCCCCCTCATTACCGTCAACATTTTTCACAATTATTTCTTTTTGGGAAGTGTCTTTTCTTAAAGGACTATGAATCTAAGTCTTCATATGTGAGTTGAGATTACCAGTGCCATGCTTTTTGGATCACATAAATAACTCCTCGGGCAATAATTGCACTGACCTTTTTTTTCTCTATTTTCAACATAAATGACGGTAAAATGATCCCACACCTCAAACCGAGCCTTTGTTTTCCTTTTATGTAGAGGAGGTTTGCCCGAATCCTTGGCTTGTGTTTGTTCTTCGGTTACATTGGGTGTGTCCTCTGTCGACATCGCTGAAAGAAAACAAAACAACAAATTCAGGCAGCACGTTCTTAACTCCAAAAAAAATATCGAATACATAATTTCACAATTTAGACAATGAATGCATAATTCAACAATAACTTCGTTCCAATTCAGATTTCAGGCAGTAACTATCTAATATTTCACAATATTTTATAATATATTTCATGCAGTAACTTATCACTAAGACACTAAAACTATGCAGAATTTAAACTTCCTTACCATATCTTTGCAGAAGACGAGAGCATGTTTAGGCAACCGGCAAAGCGATGATGGAGAATTTCGTGGGTGTCGAATGTCGAGGACTAGGCGAGTAGGGCCGCAGCAGGTATGAACAATGGGCAGTGGGTGGCAAGTCTTGGCTGGCCGGCTTAGTGCAGACGGGCGATGGACAAACGAGTCGTGGCTGGCCGGCTAAATGGGTGCAGACGTGCGATGGGAAACGATGGCTAACGGGGGATAAGCTGACAGACGAGTCGCGGCTAGCCGACTCACTGCCGAACAGGAAAGGGAGATAGACGACGAGCGATGGGAGAATTTACGAGAGAGGAGAAGATAGAATGACAGACGAAAATTTTAGGTTTAGATTTGGGAATTAGGGAATTATAATTTAGGGTGTATTTTATAAAATATGAAGGAAATATGTATATGTATATATATATATATATATATATATATATGTTTCGGTCACCCAAACCCGATCACCTCCACCCACCACCAAACCCGAAACATTTTCGGGTGAATATTTTCAACTCGTCACCCAACCCTATGGAGGAGCCACCCAACCCGACCCAAAATCATCAAGTCGGGTCGATTTTTTGGGTTATGGTCGGGTGATGAACACCCCTAGTGACTCGATCTCATTTCTCTTTAGCTATCGCTTTCACGGCTCTATAAAATACAGTTCGTATCCCTTCAAGGTTCTGAAAATGTACATGTGTAAAGTGAAGAATAATGCTCGATCAAACATTAGAATATAATGAACTTTTGATCAAACCTTCAAATTGTTATGGAAGTAATCCATAAACTTCTTAAGTGCGATGGCTGTGGTCGACTATGGAGGACCTTCCCAAGCGATACAAATGAAGGATGGAAAGTCACCTCCTCCATTGGCAGCGAGGCGATGCTCCTTCATCACTCGGTCAACATCGTATGGAGCATACATGGTTTGGGAGGAATATTTGGTCGGAGCAGTGGGGTTGATTTCGGCATCATCCTGTGAAGTGAGGTCAAATATGTCGTGTTTTTCGGGCATATGATTCTTCTATGATTCTTTTTTCTTCTTCTTTCTCTGTTGTCGGCTCTCTAGAATCTCATTATCATCCGATTCCCCCTCTTCCTTAACAGACGGGTTCTTCGAAGCACTTTGGATGTTGAACCTTTCGAAGGGCCCAAATCTTTGACAAGCTTCTCGAGCAAGTCCCTATTCCTTTTCATTTTCTTTTTCTTAATACCGACTCGACACTGAGCTAGTTGGATAAGCTCCTCCGGAGTTAGCTTGGCCATATCCTGAACACCATTTATATTAGCCCAACGAGTGCCTGTAAGACAGTCGATATCCTGGATCGGATATTTGTAGTCCTGGGCTATATGAGTGCGCTCCTTTTCTGAAAGACTGAGGTCGATGCGATCCTGCATAAGAAAAATTCAGTGAGAACAACAAAGAGAATAAAAAGAACCAAAGACTTACGGGTAGCAATTCGTAAGACTCCAGAGTGTAGGTTGATCTACTTGAGTCTCAACATAGAAGAACTCCTCGACCCACCCCGCGTTGTTCGAAGAACATCCTTTAATCAAGGGTTTGTAAGGACTGCTTGAATGTTTGGAAAAGAAGTAATAAATTTCGTTGGCTTGTCTGTGAAGGTTGTATAATTCGGATCACTCGCGGATGGTAGGCAATCCGAGATCAAGGTCATGAAAGATCAGCAAAGTACCCATCATATGTCTCCAAGCCATGGGGGCTAACTGAATCGGAGCTATATCATAGTGATTGTGAACAGATATGAAAAAAGGATGTAAAGGTAACCTAATTCCATGTTGGAAAACACGGGTGGAAAAAGCCATATACCCAAGGGGTGGCCGATGTGGGTGTTGATCAGAACAAGGTACGATTGGGTTGAGGCGTAAGGAAAGATAGTGGCGATAAAAATGACTTCTGAAAATATCAAAGTCAAGAATAGTTTGAGAATCTACCAAAGAACCCGTAAAGATTTCATCATATTTCCCGGGAATATTCCCAGGGTAAAATCATTGTTCATCGTAGAATGGGGTGAAGACTGACTCGCAGAGTTTGAATTGGAGAAGAACAATTGTAACTTTAGTTGGAAATTTTCATCTTATACCTACATATTTACAAAAACATTTTTGAGTATTCTTCTTTGAAGTAATTTCTGAGCTCAACTGAGTTTATTACAAATATGAAATTAAATTCACTGACAAAATAAAAATATAAGACAAAAGAACTATTAACCGAAAATAATGAAAAATTCTAACCGAAAAAAAAGTTGGAAAAAAACACTCTCCAAATTAAAACTTTTGAAATAAATTTATTAGTTATCCCTCAAGTCAATGTAACACGTTGATATTAAATATGTTAAAAATTAAATTGAGTCTGTTTGTAGTCAATGAAAATATCTTTTAAATCTTGAACGGGATAATTATCCTTTATTATACTAGTTCGTATAATTGTATATGTAATATTATGTAATACCCCGTATTTAAATTTCGATCTTGTCTAAATAGTTCAGATGTAACAGTGAATTTATCTCAATTGATAATAATTGGGAATGTTTTAATTGAATTTTGGAGATTGGAATTCAGATTTATATTCATATTTTGAGAGATTTGGAGGATATTATGGAAATAATAATGTGTTGGAGAATGGAATTTGGATGTTTATGCATGTATTTTTGGAGTTATTGTATTGGGAATTGTTATATATGTATATACACATATACATGTATAGATGGGGGAGTATAATATAATTACTACCTTTGTCATAATTAATTAGGCATGTATAGATATAATAATAATACTATATATTATATAGTTAATATATGAGTATATACCATATATTATTATTTCCTTACCTTGTTTCCATCGAGAGAAAGAGAGAGAGAGCAGAGAAGCTCCAATTCAGACACCACCACCTCGCCACCCTCCCTTTCCGACGAGCCACCGGCCGGCTCCGGCCACCATAGGACGCGAGACCACCACCATTTGAAAGCTGACTCTTCAAGCTTTCTATCGAGCTACAGTGGAGCTCGTAAGGTTGAGAATCGAGGGAGTTATCGCCGATTGAAGTGGGGTGAGTTTTGTGTGCGATTTTTTAGATTTGATTCTTGTAATTCGTTTTTCCGACCGTTAATCGACATATGGATGTTAGATTCGTGTTCCTGGAAGTGTAGAGAGTATTCGGACGTCGAGGTTTGAAGGATTCGTCGCCGAAAATCACCTCGCGCTGCCGCCGTCGATGTTTTCCGGTGAGCTCACTCCCAATCTATTTTTCTTGCATTTAATTGGTGATTTAAGGGTAGATTCGGGTTCCTTACGGCCTTAGGACTTTGATTCAGTGATTGCATGTTGAATCGGGGTAGTGGTTAGTGTTTTACAGCGAGTTGCAGGTCTCCGATCGCGAGTCGTCGCCGGAGAAGACAATCTCCGTCGATCGACAGGACAGCTTCGTCGATCGACGCAGTAGGAGGAGCTCGTCGATCGACGGGACATCCCAGTCGATCGACGCGTCGGCCAGAGGCCATCGATCGACGGGAGGTGTCCGTCGATCGACGCCGAGTTCAGAGGGAGGGGAAAGACGTTGTGTTCTTATTCTTTCGAATCCGTTTGTTTACGATTTAGATGTAATTTCCTATATATATATGTATCGTATTGACTCGAGAACCTTATTCGGTTGTAGGAACTTGAACACAAGGATTGAGTGAGCTCATTCTAGCAGGAAAAACATCTAACAAGCTGATAACGAGGTGGGAAACTATTTCAAACTATAAATCAAATGCATGTTTTCTTTTCAAAATGTCGGATTAAAATGTTTTACTTTTAAATTGAACTGCTATGCATGTTTTGTGTTGTCATTCTGTCCTCTGTCGTTTCCCGTCGATAGAGAGTAAAATAATGAGTTCGGAACCAGTTTCTTATAACTGCGCTAGAACTTCATTAGTAGTGTGGGGTAGCGACACCATATGATGGGATTATGAAGATATAAGGGGAACATGTTATGAGGTCGGAGATTTGATGATATGATTGTGATGATGTTGATGAATGATTGTGAATTGTGATTTAATAAGCGATCGGGTCTCAAACAGGATTTCTGAGACTAGTGCACTCCAAATGACAGTAGGTTGAGTGTGTACTCATTCCTTACTAGTCATCGCAACTTGGAAGTCGGCCAGCTTCCAGTTACAAAACCGAACAGATATGACAACACTAAAAATAATGGGTGTGTGAGTAAAATGATTTGGCTAGCACGGTTTATTTCAACAAAACCCCGTGTTTAGCTGTGTGTGTTGCATAGCATGTTCATATTTATAATGTATGTTTTCGGGCACTGTTTCTCATTGGGTACGAAAGTACTCAGCCCCTCGCGATATTTCTAAATCGTGCAGGTTAAGCAGCAAGAATGGAGGTAGCGGGTGTAAGCAGAAGAAGAAGAATAAGTGTTTTTGAGGAAAATGTACAGATCCTGTGACATGTATCCCCATATACATGTCACCATCACGCTATACACACAGCTGCACCGCTCTCTGAAAACCCTTCCTTCTTTTGAATGTTTTAATGACTGAAATTCTGTTAAATTTTCAGACTCGAAGGATTATTTCAACTGTTAAACTATTTTATATTTGAAATTGAAATTTCTTTCTTATTTGCATATTTGAATTGCACATCGAAAACCTGAAACATCAATGTAACGCGGCTCCATATTGGAAGGTCAGATGGGGGCGTTACAGAGGTGGTATCAGAGCGATGTTTTAAAATTTTTAAAAGGATTTCAAATTTCTATGAAAACTTCGAGTCATAGAGGTGTTTTATTTGGGAAAAGATCGTGAGAAATACACTCCATGCTTACACCCTACTCCATCCTGTGCTACCTGAGGTATGTTTTCAAGTTTTGAAAGTTTTAAGTTTCTAAAGTTCAAAAGTTTCCCCTACTTGCAATTTCAGTACAATTTGGATGATTTGAAACCGTATGAGTGTTTGGAAATGATTGGAATTTGAAATGGAAATTGAATTTATTTATGGAGTGAAAAGGGTGGATTGATTGCATTGAGTTGAATCTTATGGTTGAACCAAAAATGTTGATGTTGTGAATGTTGAAAATGGTTGGAAAGTTTTGAATTTGAGGATGGGAATTTGATGATTGAAAGGTGTTGATGTTTTGATGTGAATTTTTTTTTTATGTTTTGGCACCGGTGAGGTGACCACTTGGAAAATGTGAGTTAATTGTGAAGTACTAATTTGATATTTGAATAAATTGCAAGTAACCAAACCTCAATAATATGGCTATAGATGCATTAGAGAATAATGAGCTATATAGTGATATGATCTGCTATTGAGTGGAAGGATAACTTGAATGAACTGAACTGAATTATTGTGGGCCTTAAAAAGGCGTTGATTTGATTTGGTGTGGAAATTGAAAATTTCTTGGATTGTTGGTTTAATGGGTTGTGAGAGTTGGTTGACTTGTAGAAACTACAAGTGAGTATGTGATTGTACAGAATGTACATAGTAATGGTTGGATGTATTAGACTCGAAACGAGTCAGTGTGTGTGAGGATCCGATGGAACCTCAGTTGGGTGTGGTGTAATTATTATATATGACCTCGTACTGACTGTTTATTATATGTTTTGGTGACAGATGACATCACAAGATCGATTAGTGAGACGTTTCCGAGAGCGACTTCCTTTCACTGAGGATAATCTCGCAGGAGCTTTAGTGGAGTATTTGGAATTATGGAAAAGAGTACGCCATCGGGGAGTGACAGATAGAGAGGCGATGGAGTTAACCATGAACCTCATGCCGAAAAGATGGACTAGATGGGTAGTATCATTGGTTAGGTGGCATTCTGATAGCGAGACAGGTACCGCGAGGAGTTATGAACGTTTTATGGGGGATTTGCTTCAGAGGGTAGTTGCTGAGGGGAACCCTTCGCCAGCATCTTCTAGAGGTACAGAGGTATCTCGGACCAGGGCATCGTCACCTGAGTACACTCCAGCTTCACCACCAGCGCCAGCTAGTGTTCAGATTGCGCCGGTTCATGCCCCTACTTCGAGACGAAGAGTACGACCTGTGCCTAGTACTCCGACAGCGGCATACATGCCATTTCCGCCTGGATATCCGCAGGGAGGGATTTATGATCCATATGCACTAGGCAGCATGTCCATGACTACGGTACAGTCACCTACTCAGTATCAGGACCCGACGATGTCTACAGGAGATCACAGACCACCAGTTCCGTCGTATCCGCAGTCACAGTGGGATGTAGGAGGACCCAGTCATGCCGTGTCAGCTCAGGATTTAGGTCAGGATAGTGCAGAGATGTGGCCCCGGCCGACACCTAGTGGACAGGAGGACATGTTTGGCGGATATGGGACTATACACGGTTATGGGTCGAGGCAAGCGCCGATCTGTTTGTCCAGTGATACCGAGGGCAGTCAGGGCAGGAGGACGGATGCTCCAGATGGAGGAGAGAGACCAATGGAGGCTGAGGATAATGAAGAGGAGGAGGATCCGTCTGAGGGATCTGAGGGATCCGATTGACAGATTTGACGACTTTGTTGTTTAGTTATTTGTATTCTATATTGAACTTTTTCCTGTCATTGAACACTTTGTCGTTGTATTGTTGACTCTTATTATGATGATTTTGTTGGAAGATTTATGATTATATTTTGGAACCTCTTTTGATTATGGATGAGATGAGTGGAATATTTAAAAGCTTTGAGTGAGTAATGAATGGGTGTTAAGAGATTGTTGACAAGATGGATGTTATACGGTGAAATTAATTTGGAATTTATGAATTAATGTTATTTTGCAGAATAGAGTAATGGAATTTATTGAGCTAGGAAGAGGCAGAGGCCAAAGGGGCCGAGGGCGTGGGAGAGCCATCCCACAGCCGATTTATGAAGAACCCCATTGGGAAGAAGTCCCGGCAAACCAAGATTTTGAGGGGTTAGAAATTTTGTCAGATGATGAAGAGGCTGCAGAACAGCATGGACCAATTCCGCCACCTCAAGGATATGCACCAGAAATCCCAACAGTTATGTGGGTAGAGACGTTCAGGAAACAACACCCACCGATTTTTGATGGTACAGAAGGACCCACCGCCGCTGAGGATTGGGTCAGAGAACTCAAAAAGATATTTAAACACATGAGGTGCTCCGAAGAAGAGAAGGTGAATTGCATGTCCTATCAGCTTAAAGGTAAGGCTGATAGATGGTGGGAGACTTATGCTAAGTCTATTGCACCAGCAGAAAGGGACCACATCAGCTGGGAGAGCTTCAAAGGAGCATTTTTCGAGAAGTATGTTCCTAAGCAGTACCGGAGGGAGAGAACAATTGAATTCTTTTTGTTTGAGCAGGGAAAGCTGTCAGTTGAAGAATATGATACAAAGTTTGGTGAGCTTCTGCAAATGGCACCACATCTGGTGGATACGCCGCAGAAGATGGCTGATAAGTTCCGAGATGGGTTGCGTAAGGACATTCGTACGCAGTTGGCCACTATGAAGGGATTAAGTTATCAGGAATTGCTGAGCCACGCATTGGACATTGAGGCATCACAGACTATGAAGGAAATGCCTGAATGGGGAGCGCATGAGGCGCAAGCTTCTGGATCAAACCAGAAGAGAAAATTTGAGGAGCCGCCAAGGCAATTTATTCAGGGTCAAGGTAGCCAGAAGCGCCATGACCAGGGCAGACAGCAGAATTTTCAAGGAAGGCCAAATCAGCAGAACTTCCAAAGGTTCAACCCTAACCCTCCCCAATTTCAGAGGCGTGATCAAGCAGGGCCGCAAAACTGTCAAAGATGTGGCAGAAAACACACTGGAGGATGTCAAGGGAATGTGGTTAGATGTTTTAACTGTGGAGGTCAAGGCCATTATGCTAGCAACTGCTCTACACCGCCAGCCCAGGGAGGCAACCGTCAGAATTTCCAAAGACCCGGGAATTAGCAGTTGAGAGCAATCAGGGGTCACCGTCAGCCTTGGAGAGGCAATGTTGGAAATCGAGGAGGAGGTCGGCAGGGTAATCAGGCGCCGCCGAGGAACCAAGACGGGAACCAGCAAGGTGGGAACGAACAGCCGAGGAGAGCCAGAGCGTATGCCTTAGATGGAAACCAAGATGATGGTAATCTGGCAGGTATGGGATGCATTAATGATATACCTATTATGGTATTATTCGATACTGGAGCATCACATACATTCATTTCATCTGCATGTGTTGAGGCATTAGGACTTAAAGTAGAAAAGAACAGTCAGGACTTGAACGTAGCAATACCTTCAGGAGAAACAACTACATCTACTTTAGTGTGCCGAGACTTGAGAATCAAGATGAACGAGAATGAAATTCAAGTAGCTGAACTGAACGTTTTGGATATTTGTGACGTAGATGTAATCCTAGGAATGGATTGGTTGTCAGAGAACAAGGCGACGATTTTGTGTCGTGAGAGAAGAGTGATCATTCCTCAGCTAGGAAATGAGGAGGCCTTTGTACATGGATTTAAGAAGAGGCAGAGAGTACCCGTGATTTCAGCGATTCAAGCAACGAAGTTGTTGCGTAAGGTCGGGAATCAAGCCTTCTTAGTATATCTGGAAGGAGAAGAGAAGCCTGAACAGACTGTACAAGATGTTCCAATAGTAAAATAGTTTGAAGACATATTTCCAAAGGAACTACCGGGATTGCCACCAAACAGGCAGGTAGAGTTCACCATTGATCTGGAACCGGGTGCAGCACCAATTTCTAAAGCGCCGTACCGCATGGCCCCAAAGGAGTTACAAGAACTGAAGGTTCAACTTCAAGAGTTGTTGGACATGGGTTATATCAGGCCAAGCGTGTCACCATGGGGTGCACCGGTTCTGTTCGTTAAGAAGAAGGATGGGTCGATGCGTATGTGCATTGATTATCGGGAGCTGAACAAGTTGACTTTGAAGAACAGATATCCATTGCCGAGGATCGATGATCTTTTCGATCAGCTCATGGGAGCTAAAGTATTTTCTAAGATCGATCTTCGATCAGGATACCACCAGTTGAGAATTCGGAAAGAGGACATACCAAAGACAGCATTCAGAACTAGATACGGTCACTACGAGTTTGTAGTATGCCGTTTGAACTTACGAATGCTCCTGCAGTATTCATGGACTTGATGAATCGAGTATTCCATCCATATCTGGACAACTTTGTTTTGGTATTCATAGACGATATTCTGATATACTCGAAGAGTGAAGCCGAGCATGAGCAACATCTGATAACGGTTTTACAGACTCTGAGAGACGAGAAATTGTATGCCAAATTCAGCAAGTGTGAATTTTAGCTAAGAGAAGTGACATTCTTGGGTCACATCGTTTCGGCAGACGGAATTAAGGTAGATCCAGCTAAGATTCAGACAGTGATGGACTGGAAATCACCAACTACGCCGAACAAAATTCGTAGTTTTCTGGGATTAGCCGGTTATTACAGAAGATTCATCGAGGGCTTCTCGAAGATTGCGAGGCCGATGACCCAGTTACTACAGAAGAATGTCAAGTTTGAATGGACACAGGAATGTGAGGAAAGTTTCCAGAAATTGAAGCAGTTGTTGATGACCGTGCCAGTTTTAGCAGTGCCAGAGCCAGATAAGAATTTTGAAGTTTATACTGATGCTTCGAAGAACGGATTGGGTTGTGTTTTGATGCAAGATGGAAAGGTGATAGCTTACGCATCAAGGCAGTTGAGGCCGCACGAAGTAAACTATCCAACTCATGATCTAGAATTAGCGGCAGTGATTCATGCGCTAAAAATCTGGAGACACTATCTCTACGGGGTGAAGTGTGCCATATTCACAGACCACAAGAGTTTGAAGTATTTCTTCGAACAAAAGAACCTGAATATGAGGCAGAGAAGATGGTTAGAACTCGTGAATGACTACGACTTAACCATAAATTATCACCCAGGCAAGGCAAATTCAGTAGCAGATGCCTTGAGCAGGAAAGGAGAAGCTCAGTTAGGCTGTATGCTTACAAGAGAAGACAGTTTGATCAAAGAATTTGAGAGGCTCAGTTTAGAAGTAATATCACCTTCCGAGAGAAAGAGGTGTGATTTGGTAACATTGACAATAGTGTCGGATTTAAGAGAAAGAATTATCGAGGCACAGAAAGGAGACGCGGAGATTGAGAAGTTGCATCAGAAGCTGAATGTCAAGCCAGTGGGAGAATATCGGGAAGCACCTGATAGCGCACTGTTGTTCAGAGACAGAATCTTAGTGCCAAGCAGTGAAGAGCTAAGGAATGAGATTTTGAGTGAAGCACATGATACGCCGTATACCGCTCACCCAGAAAGTACTAAGATGTACCAAGATCTAAAAACTAAGTACTGGTGGGATGGTATGAAGAAGGATGTAGCCTTGTATGTGGAGAAGTGTTTGGTTTGTCAGCAGGTCAAGGCGCTACATCAACGGCCGTATGGAAAGTTGCAGCCGTTAGACATCCCTGAATGGAAATGGGAGCACATCACCATGGATTTCGTGACAGGATTACCTAGGTCACAGAAAGGAAATACGGTGATATGGGTTGTTGTGGATCGTCTAACGAAGAGTGCTCACTTCTTACCGATTAAGGTAAACTATGGATCAGATAAGCTAGCTCAGATCTATGTCCGAGAGATAGTCAGACTGCACGGAGTGCCGAAGTCAATTACGTCTGACAGAGATGCAAAGTTTACATCTCGCTTTTGGAAGAGTTTACAACAGGAGTTGGGTACACGCTTGAATTTTAGCACGGCGTTTCACCCACAATCGGATGGTCAGTCTGAGAGGACCATTCAAACTCTCGAAGACATGTTGAGAACCGTGGTGTTAGACCGAGGGAGCAGTTGGGAGCCAATTTTGCCTTTGATTGAGTTTGCTTATAACAATAGTTATCAGGCAACCATCGGAATGGCTCCTTATGAGGCGCTATATGGAAGAAAGTGTCGTTCACCTCTATATTGGGACGAGGTAGGAGAACGAAAGATTGTTGGACCAGAAGCAGTGAATGAGATGATTGAGATAGTCCGGCAAATCAGGGAAAGAATCAGAGAAGCGCAGAGTAGACAGAAATCTTACCCCGATTCTAGGAGGGCAGAGTTATGTTTTGAAATTGGGGATAAGGTTTTCCTCAAAGTTTTACCCTCCAAGGGAATATTACGTTTCGGGGTAAAAGGAAAACTGAGACCGCGCTATGTGGGACCATACGAGATATTAGAGCGCATAGGTCCAGTGGCGTATAGATTGGCTTTACCCCCATATATGAGCGATATTCACAGTGTGTTTCACGTGTCACAACTGAGAAAGTACGTACACGACCCGAAACACGTGATCCGTCAGGAAGAAGTGATTCTTAATCCGAACTTGCAGTATGAAGAAAAACCAGAGGCTATTATGGACCGAAAGATGCAAGAGCTCCGGAATAAGTCAATTCCGCTTGTTAAAGTGCTATGGAAACATCATGGGCACGAGGAAGCGACATGGGAGCTAGAGGACAAGATGAGAGAAAGATATCCCGAACTTTTTGAAGCTATGTAAATTTTCGGGAAGAGTATAATATAATTACTACCTTTGTCATAATTAATTAGGCATGTATAGATGGGGGAGTATAATATAATTACTACCTTTGTCATAATTAATTAGGCATGTATAGATATAATAATACTATATATTATATAGTTAATATATGAGTATATACCATATATTATTATTTCCTTACCTTGTTTCCATCGAGAGAAAGAGAGAGAGAGAGCAGAGAAGCTCCAATTTAGACACCACCACCTCGCCACCCTCCCTTTCCGACGAGCCACCGACCGGCTCCAGCCACCATAGGATGCGAGACCACCACCATTTGAAAGCTGACTCTTCAAGCTTTCTATCGAGCTTCAGTGGAGCTCGTAAGGTTGAGAATCGAGGGAGTTATCGCCGATTGAAGTGGGGTGAGTTTTGTGTGCGATTTTTCAGATTTGATTCTTGTAATTCGTTTTTCCGACCGTTAATCGACATATGGATGTTAGATTCGTGTTCCTGGAAGTGTAGAGAGTATTCGGACCTCGAGGTTTGAAGGATTCGTCGCCGAAAATCACCTCGCGCTGCCGCCGTCGACGTTTTCCGGTGAGCTCACTCCCAATCTCTTTTTCTTGTGTTTAATTGGTGATTTAAGGGTAGATTCGGGTTCCTTACGGCCTTAGGACTTTGATTCAGTGATTGCATGTTGAATCAGGGTAGTGGTTAGTGTTTTACAGCGAGTTGCAGGTCTCCGATCGCGAGTCGTCGCCGGAGAAGACAATCTTCGTCGATCGACGGGACAGCTTCGTCGATCGACACAGCAGGAGGAGCTCGTCGATCGACGGGACATCCCAGTCGATCGACGCGTCGGCCAGAGGCCATCGATCGACGGGAGGTGTCCGTCGATCGACGCCGAGTTCAGAGGGAGGGAAAAGACGTTGTGTTCTTATTCTTTCGAATCCGTTTGTTTACGATTTAGATGTAATTTCCTATATATATATGTATCGTATTGACTCGAGAACCTTATTCGGTTGTAGGAACTTGAACACAAGGATTGAGCGAGCTCATTCTAGCAGGAAAAACATCTAACAAGCTGATAACGAGGTGGGAAACTATTTCAAACTATAAATCAAATGCGTGTTTTCTTTTCAAAATGTCGGATTAAAATGTTTTACTTTTAAATTGAACTGCTATGCATGTTTTGT
>JAPKLW010000809.1:64726-104713 GCA_026898455.1 Plectranthus barbatus | reverse complement strand
ATATACAAAATAATAAACAATTGAGAAATAAAGATAAAATCATAAAGCAAATATATTTTCTCTCCTAATCAGGGTAAAACAGTAATTTTTTAAGATGAAGGGTTAAATTGAACCAAATTAAATAGTAAAAGGGCTTAATTGAGCCAAATAGTCATGCAGGGGCTAAAGTGTTCTTGTGGCAATAGTCGGAGGGCTAAATTGACCCTTACCCTTAATATTTTATTGGTGAGTGTGAAAAAAAATTTGTCATTTTAGGGAAATGAGATTATTTTATGGAACAAACAAAAATGGAAAACGAGACCACTCCTGCGGGACGGGTGGAATATTTAATAATATCTTTATGTTTCATGTTTATTAAAGTATTAATAAATAACTGAGGCAAATGTAAAAAATGAATAGACATCCTAGCATGTTGATTTGATTTAGGTAAATAGAAAATCATGAAGAAAAAAAAATCTCCCTATGTTGAGTTGTTGGCATAAATAGGTGCAAATCTTTTAATCATTATTACCTACATATTTTCTTTTTTCTATTAAATCACATCATATGATATTTTAATAGCTGTCTACCAATTGGGTTATATCCAATCAAATTTCAAGGAAATGCAACTACCATAGCCTCCTACATATGTTTGATAGTAAATTTGACATAGTTTCTCAATTATTATTTTACAAAAGTCAATAGTAAGCAATAATCTTTAAAATTTTATTAATTTTGAATTTTTTTTTCAATACTAGCATTAATGAATCCATTGAATCCCAGAACAAATTCAGGAAGCATCAAATGATGGCAAATCTTTTTAAGAAATATTTCAACATTATTTTTTGGCAGTTTTTCTTGAGATAATATTTACTATTTGCTTCAAAAGTATGAATTTAAATGCCATTTTGATGTCGATTTATTGGATATATTTTCTATTTTATAAGTTACGTTTCAAAATCAATAAATGACTTGGTCGAAAGAAATTCTCCATTTTTAATAATTGAGATGGAGATTTTTTTTTTTTTGATGAAATTAAATATATTTATTAGTTTTAATCATAAGTTCATTATGATTCTCGAAACTCTGAAGTATCTGATATTACTTTTTTGATTGATTAATTATCTTTAGGAGTCGAGAAGTATCGCTGTACAAGATCATTCATTTATAAAGCATCCTTTTTTAAGAAAAAAAATGTTATGAAATAAGCAATTATTCAGTTTAAAATCACATCAATTCCAAAAATACATTAAACACCAAAATTGTATCAATTTTGTTGGGTATGACTAGTGGTGGCCATTTGGAACCGGAACCGGCCCTGAACCGGCCCGGCGGTTCACGGTTCTGAACCGGAACCGTCCAAAACGGTTCGGAACCGGAACCGTAACTGTTTTTGGACGGGCCGGTTCAGGTTCAAGAAAAGTGCGAACTGGAACCGGCGGTTCTGGTTCCGAACCGTTGAAAATATTTTTGAAAATTCAAAAATCGACGAATCAGAGAGCGCCACGTGTCCCTGAAAAAATAAAAATAAAAAAAATATATTTTTCGAACCGCCGGTTCCGGTTCCGGTTCCGAACCGGAACCGTAACCTTCTACCCACGGGCTGGTTCCGGTTCCATTTTTCCGGAACCGTGGAACCGGCGGTGCCGGAACCGGCCCGTGGCCACCACTAGGTATGACACGAAATGTTTTGGTAGCAGGTCAGCTGTTTCCCATGAATTGCAGAGAGAGAGAGAACCCTAATTCATAATTTCCCCTTTAGAGAAATTTATATATATATATATATATTTTTTTTTTTTTAAGAGGCCCCATTTTTTTGAAGTTAATTTGCTGTATTCCCACTATTTGATCAATAATTAATAGTACTACTAAATTAAATTAATAATTCCACCATCATAGCCCCATGATTACCAATTGAAAAGGTGATCAAGCATATTCTTGATACATCTTCTATACAAGATGAAAATTAACACCCAAAAAGGAGAGAAACAAAGAAAATGTAAAGAGATATTTTATTCGAATATCTTTTATACAAGATATATCACTATTAAGATATTTTTAAATATACAAGGTGTAGGAACTTATGGAGGTGGGCAATGAAATTAATTAGTGGGAACCAAAAATGAAGAAATAAAGTGGATATTAAAGAATGATATAGATTATAGAGAGAGTTGATTGATTCTTAGGGTTGCTAGTGGGATTGGTGTTGGAGGGATTAAAGTTGAAAAGAAGTGAAATGATAAATATTAATATTGGGAATCCTTAACAGAAGCAAACCTGCAATTAATGAAACTAATCAGTCATCCCATTTAAATAATTTAATAATATTGTTGAATGGGTGGTTTCCACAGTGTGCATGCTTTCCAAGTTGGAGCTTTTTTTTATATATATAATTTAATTAACAAACAAACCACATGTTTTAGGACAGCCCACATGGAACTCATAACATGTGCTTATGTATATACTCCCTCTTTTTCTTTATATTAATCTCATTTTTCTTTTTATATGTTCTAGCATATTAATTAAATTTTCTTAAATAGTAAATTTTTCACACATATTAATAAAATAATATTTTTATTAAACTCACAAATATTAGTTATCATATTTGGTCAATATGTTAGTCGGATTGAGGAAGTATCTTTTATTTATATTGAAGTAATTTTCTGGTGTTAAAAAAATATTTTAAATATGAAAAGGTCTTGAGTTAGGCAGACCTAAACGATTTAGACGGGTTTTATCCATTAACCCAAGCCCAAACCCATATAATATATCCTAATTGTGATTAATAAACCCTATTTGGGATGGGTCAACCCATTTGGGTAGGATAAAACCCGCATAAACCGTTTAGGCCTGCCTAACGCAAGTTTTTGCCTTTAAATCTGGATTCATGTTAAATAAAAATGAATTTGATTTTGTTGAATGATCAGATTAATGGATGAGATTTCATCTTTTTATATTTTACTCTTATTAAGTATAAATATAATATATTTAACAAAAGAATACTCTTGATATAATATATATTTTATATTTAACACAGAATGCTCTTGATTTTAATCATTAACCAAGTATGAATAAAAAGATGAAAATCTATTTCTTTTTAAAACAAATAAGATTATAGCACGAGATATAAACATGAAAATATTGAGTTGGTGATGATTTTTGAACGAGAGAATGGGAGTCGCTATCAAATGGGTGCATGCATGCTCTCGTCATCCAAAATTATTGGACGTAAAAAATCAGTGACCATAGCCCAATGGGCCATGTTAATAAAATATTATTTTAAGGTGTAATGAATGAGAGAATAATTATAACCTCAATATTAACTACTCCCTCCGTCCCAAACGAGTAGTCCCTTTTCTTTTCGGCACGGAGATTAAGAGTTGTGAGTGTAGTGGAATTAATATTTTATTGGTGAGTGTGAAAAAGTTTGCTATTTTAGGAAAGTGGGACTAATTTATGGGACAAACAAAAATGGGAAATGGGACTACTTCAACGGGACAGAAGGAATATTTTATTTTATATCATTACTAGTATTTCACCTTGCATTGCACATAAGAACTAGCGTTAATCATAATTTGTAGATATTAATAATATTTATATTTTATCATATATTTTCTTTTTAGATTTTTCATCACTACTCATATCCTTACTTTTAGTGAGACGCTCAACTTTTCATCCAATACAAAGTTATTAAGATAAATTCGAAGCTGGACTCGATAATGTTCAAAATATAGATATTAATATCAATAATTTTATCATGTAGTATGGTAAATATGTGTGGGCGCGTACTATAAAAATAGAATCCTACTTCAAAAAACATAATCTAAGAAATTGAAAATAATAAGAAAGAAAACAGTAAAAGAAGTGAATGGGTCAATGAGAACCTGACATACATCACCTAACTCCAACAAAGTCAACATTGATGTCTCTGACTTTTTTCTTTTTCTTTTTTTAAATCTTATTTTATAATTAGATTAACAATTATGGACATGGCACTCATCTATCTATAAAAATAATATACTTAAAAAAAATGTAATTAGATTTGATGAATCAGATGCTAAAATTAAATTTTTTTGTCACATGTGGGAAGTGATTAATATATGATTACATATATGTGTATATATATTAAAGTCCACTTTAAATAAAAGAAAATAAATTATGTAAACCAATATTGAATTGCATTCTTTGTAATTATATTGGGTTAAATACTGTTATGAGAAATAAGATCGAATAATTTGGCTGAAAAACTATAAATACTAATATAAAAAAAATAATTAAATTACACCTGTGCGTTTTCATCATAAAATTTTATATATTTAAAATTCTATTTTTAATTGAGTTCATTAATTCAAATTGTATTCTATCTAATTGTTTTAATTCCACTTAGTTATTTAATTATTTATATTTAATATAAAATTAAGTAAATATAATTTTTTATAAGTTTACATTATGTAATCTCCGTCCTCTACAAAATATATTAAGACAAATTATTTAATGTTCTTAAAAAGAATTGAATTCAAAAGAAGTATAAATAATTTTTAATATTAATAAATAAAAGTGTATAACTGAAATAATATATACACATTCTATTAGCTTATGTTACAGATGCATAAAAAGCCAATATGAAACTATCGTTCAAATAGAGTGAATAAGATACCAAATATTCCTTCTGTCCCATTGAAGTAGTCCCGTTTTTCTTTTTTTGTCTGTCCCATAGAATTGTCCCACTTTCCTAAAATGGCAAATTTTTTCACACTCACCAATAAAATATTAATTCCACTACACTCACAATTCTTAATTGTTGTGCCGAAAAGAATAAGACTACTTCACCGGCACGGAGGAATCGAGTAATAAGTTATCTATTTATTTAGTGGTTATAGCTTGCTAAAGTGTTCTAAAATACCAAAATGTTCATTTAAAGTCATGCATATTCTTCAAATTTATATATTTAAAAGTTCATGAATTATTATATAAATAATAATAATGGTAAAATTTATAATATTATTAAAAACTATAAAATAACATATCCTCCAAATAAATGAAGATAATCAAAAATAAATTATGCATAGTTCACAATTATAAAAATAAAATGTAATATTTTATGATTTTAAAAACTATGACAAAAGTAATTCTTAAGTCTTTATTTTATCTGAAATTTTACAGCAATACAATCTTATTTTTAGAAATACAGTATAATCTTTAGTGTTCTTTTATTCATGTGCTTCAATATAATATATACGTAAAATATATATACAAATTTAATAAAATTAAAAAAATTATGTCAAATACAAAACATATGAAGTTTGATTTAAATATTGTTCCATAACAAATACTTCCTCGTCCCGCAGGAGTAGTCCCATTTTTCATTTTTGTTTGTCTCGTAAAATAGTTCAATTCTCCTAAAATGACAAACTTTTTCATACTCACCAATAAAATATTAATTCCACTACACTCACAAATATTGGTAACTGTGCCCGGGAGAAATGGGACTACTCTTGCGGGATGGAGAGAGTAATATATTTGTCTTGTTTAAAAAATAGTAACTATAATAAATTGACTAGATAAAATATTTTAATATAATAAAAAATAAATATTGATCCTCTGAAAATATTGTGAGATCTCAAGAATGGGTGATTCTAAATGCAGCCTCATTTTCGCTAAATGTAGCCCCTTCAAAAAATAAAAAATTAAGATATATTATGTAATTACAATTTTAACCCTGCAACTCCTAATTTAAAATCTAATTAACATATTAAAATAAAAATGTAGCCCCCATCACTACTTGAACCATAACCCCAAAATGAGTCATTAACCTCTTGAAAAAACAAGAAAATGGAGAAACCTGCTTCTCATCTAATTCCAAAGGTTTTTTTTTTTTATTTTCAAACATTATTTTCTTCTCAAACTAAACATCGCCTATTTATCTTCTCTCAAGCATTGAGTAACCGAGCAGTTTTGATTCCTTAATTCAACTCCCTTCTTCTGAGCTCTAAAAAAACAGTCACATCACCAAGCCAAAAAATGTAATTTTGAATATTGAAAAATTTGGTACTAAAGGGCATAACTTTGACTGTCCGCACCTCCCGCCGTCTTGCCCCGAGCGATTATCTTCCAATTCGTAAGTGTACCATTAGGTTTCCGGAATTCGAGTTATGAAATTGATCTTCATCTCCATCCATTAACATAGAATAATAATTGACGAGAACTTGAGATATTTCAAATCTCGAAAGTTATGAGCCACACACTTTATCCAGATATTCAATTTCAATTGTTGGAAGAAGGATTTTTATTTCAGGATTAGTCTCTTGTCGCTTTATGCACCACAGTTTCGTTTTTGCATATTTTCTAAAATAAAATTCTTTGAAGTATTTTCCGTGTTTTCAGTTTTAGCTTCCAAAAAATGACGTTTCAATTTAAAATTTTTACTTTTTGTTTTTTTTTTTTCGTTCTTTAATAGGCGTTGTTTAGTTTGCGAAGAAAAGAATATTTGAAAAATAAAGAATAAAAAACATTTGGAATTGGATGAGAAGCAAGTTCCGCCTTTTTCTTGTTTTTCCGAAAAGTTAATGACTCATTTTGGGGTTATGGTTCAAATAATGACGGGGGCTATATTTTTATTTTAATATGTTAATTAGATTTTAAAATAGGGGTTGCAGGGTTAAAATTGTAATTACATAATATATCTTAATTTTTTATTTTTTGAAGGGGCTACAATTAGCAAAAACGAGGCTGTATTTAGAATCACCCCTCAAGAATTTTGAGAGAAATCTCGAAATTTATCATTTCTTTCCATTGAATATCTTCAAATTTTGGGTGATCGTAAACATAGCTATAAAATTTATTTATTATATGCTCATAGCTCCTCAAATTAAAAACAATAAAAATGCTAGTTCATTTGACCATTTTACCTTCAATTAAATTATAAATTAAAAATAAATGTTAAATCCCTATGATTATATCACAATATCCGTGTAGCCCCTTTTCTTCATATTCACTAAGACCATAACTACATATTCATAATTCTGCATTTTAACTCTCGCTTTTCTCTTATTAAAATCAATCCGCAGGGCCGGTCCTGTGATTTTGGAGGCCCCGTGCGAACAAGAAAAATGGTGCCCTAATTTTTTTTGTAATTATAAATAAGAATATTAATAAAATATAATATTCAATATTATGTCAAAGCAAGTTCACTCAATATTTCTTGTGACATACTCGATCGCATATAATATTTCAATAACTTAAATTTTGAAAAAAATCTCCCAACTTACGCAACGGTAACGGTTATTGTCATATGTTTGAAATTATTCAATCTTTTTAATTAAGTAAATATATCTAAAGCGGCGTAAAAGACATATATTGCATGGTGTTTAGTTTATGAACCAACGGTCGAAAATTAAAAAAAATTAAATTAAACTAACTAAATTCTAAAAAAAAAATCAAACAAAATAACATGTAAGAATTTAAAACTATGCAAGTAAACAAGTCAACAATGCTAAAAAAATCTAAAACCATGAAGTTGTGAAATTTGACAAAACTCATCAAAGATAAACGCTATAT
The DNA here is from genome assembly GCA_026898455.1 of Plectranthus barbatus. Lineage (NCBI taxonomy): Eukaryota > Viridiplantae > Streptophyta > Magnoliopsida > Lamiales > Lamiaceae > Plectranthus > Plectranthus barbatus. The sequence continues at coordinate 97,177 of JAPKLW010000809.1, read as the reverse complement.
ATGTATCCAAAAAAATAAAATAAGAATTACTTAACTACCGTAACGTTTAGATTATGAGATATTTTATTTTTTAAAAGAATGAGATTGTGGTAAATTATGTGACGATGACGTAATGTTTTTGTTGTGCGATCAAAATGAAAACAGAAATCTACACCACTCAACACACTACACAATCTTTTCGTGGTTCACCATAATCGGCTACATCCACGGCGGTTGCTGAGGTATTATTAATTTGTAGTGTACAAGATGTAGGAGAAGACTACAAAAACTTCCCAGCTTTCTCTCTCTATCTGGGCTATCTAATTTCTCTCTCTAAAACCAGAGAATAATCGAGCTAGGAGAAGAAGAAAAATTGAGCTCAACAACTCTTTGACTAGACAATCCAATCAGCAGCTGCCGCCTGTCATCAACAAACTCACACTCCAAAAATAAGAAATGCGACTTTTTAAGTGAAAAACACTTCTTCCATGCTTAGCCATATTTCATAGCAAACCAACAACACATATATATTCCCAGCACTTAGACACTTCTCCTGCACACATGTAAGACCTTGCAGTCACACAATACTTTTTAATTAGTTATAGATATCATCATACTCATATAGTTGAACAAATAAATCTTAATATCTTGCCTTGTTTTTTATTGAACTAAAGATCTGTGTTAGATAAATATAAATTATAATTTTTTGTTAATCTATTTAGTTAAGCTAAAAACTCAGTTTTTTATTAATTTTTTTTAAAGGTGTAATAAGATAAATTAGCATAACATTACTACTATATATATATATATATATTTTAAAAATGGTGCCCCTCTCATTCCGAGGTCCCGGTGCGGCGCACCTCTCGCACGGCCTCAGGACCAGCCCTGTCAATCCGTATATCCACTTCAAAATTTTCTACAATAACGAGCAGAATTCATGTTCTAGTTTTCTGATTTGAATTTTACAGAATTATCTGCTTTGCAGATAAGAAAAACAAGAATGCACGGGAAGAAAATTCAGAGTGGAAGACGGTTTAATCATAGACATGATTGCAGCTCCAGTTGAATTTTTTGATTCTTAAATTCATAAATGCAAAAATGATGTGAAGAATTAGGATAGAAGTCATATTTGGCATTGGTGTATGACAAAAACATGGAGAAGATGGAGCTAACAACATTTATCTCTCCATAGGAATTAACAATAATGACTGATGAGAGAAGTAATGACATGTAGAAGATATCATACAGTTCCTTTCTCTTAAATTTATGTGAATGTTTTATTTTTACTCAATGATTAAGGGTAAAACTATAATATTAAATAATAATTTTTTTTAAATGGAGGTTATATAGAGAAAAAAATAGAATTATGTTTAAAATAAACCTCTTTTTTTTTCTTCTTTTTTTTTTTAAAAAAAAAAAAAAAAACTATTTTGGGAACCTTCGAGAAGTTGCTCATAGGCCATATGAATGGGTTGGGTCCAATTAAATGGGCTGAGATCTATTTGTTTTTAAATTATGAAATGCTTACTTACACTCTTTTGTAAATATGCATTTTCTATTTTCTACAAATATATGGGCCTTACAAAATTGGATCTCTTCTCTTTTTTTGTTTTCTTCCAATTTGAAGGACTCATTAATCTCACTCTCATATATGGATCGACTGAGACGGTCACTTAAACGATATGTACGTATATATCTTTGCAGTCCCTATTGAGAAAGGCTAAAAACTATGATAGAAAAATCATGGATTTAAATTTTTTTTTAGAATATTTGAGTTTAAATTTAAATTAATGCATTTTTATTAAAAGAATTTTTACGAATCCTCTGAATTTACAAACATTTTTTTCATAGAATCAATCTTTTAAAATGCGGTGGACTTGGACATCTATCTAATCGGGCTTAGGCACTAAACCGCGATTGATTGCGGCAAAAATTAGTAATCACCGAATTTCTTGCTGGAGTTGAAGATGAATTGGTTGGGTAGAATTTCATGAATAGAGGGGGAAAAAGATAAGGATGAAAGAGAGTTTGTAGAGGGATAAGAGAAAAAAAAGCTGAAAATAAAAATAGAAAAGTCGAATAAGAGGGTGAAAAGTAGGGGTGAGCAAAACCAAACCGAAACCGCCAAACCGAACCGAACCGGCGGTTCGGTGCGGTTTCGGTTCGGTTTTTGGAAGGTAGCGGTTTCGGTTCGGTTTGTTTTTTTACAGATTTGCGGTTTCGGTTAGGTTCGGTTTTTAGGCTTCGGTTTCGGTTTAAAAACCGAACCGAACCGCAATAATATAATATATATATTTTTAATATTTTTATATATATTTTATATTTTAGTTTTAAATTAAAACTTTTAATAATAAGTTAATAATATAATTTTGTAAAAACCCTACCTCTCCCAGCCCCCCCCCCCCTCGTCTCGTCTCTCCCATTCCCAATCGACCGACCCGCACGGCACACACCTCACCCTTCACCCTCAGCCATCATTTTACTCGTCGGTGCCTCTCCCTCTCCATCACTACACTCGCCGGCCCCGCGCCTGTCCACGGTCCCTCTCCATCACTCGCAGTCCGGCATCTCTGATCTTCCTCCCACTCGCACTCACCGGAAGCAGTCCGGCATCTCCTCCCCGGCAACAGCAAACACGGAAAAATTGAAAAATAGGTGAAAAAATTGCGGTTTGAACCGAAACCGTGCGGTTCGGTGCAAACCGCCAAACCGAACCGAAACCGCCATTCGGTTCGGTGCGGTTTCTAATATCCTAGCGGTGCGGTTCGGTCTGATTTTTCAGGTTTTGTGGTTTGGCGGTTTGGGCGGTTCGGTTCGGTTTTCAGACCGAACCGACCGTTGCTCCACCCTAGTGAAAAGTGGTCAAAAGGTATAGTAGATAGGTAGAAACAAATTTAGAAAAGAAATTATGAAAGATTAAAACTTGACATAAACGTGTGACAAAAAAATATGTATATATATGAAGTAAATATTTAGCCACCGTTTAAATGCCCATTCAACTTCAATTAAGCATATAGGTGTCAGGGATGCATTAGGGTACCCATAACAATAAATCTATAATTTTAACTTTTATATGGTTACATCAGTGATATATTAAAAGTTAAAATTCACTAACTTTTTTATATCTATCACTCTAACAATAAACCTACAATATCATTTTTAACACAATCCCATATAAATCTACTCACAAATATAATATTATTTTTATATATTTATATTATTTATTCAATATATTAATTTATAGTATTAAATTACATAACAATTTTTATATTTTATAATTTAAGACAATTATGAAAAATCATAAATTAAAACAATACAAACTTGGAACAACAAATACACAATGGAAATTAAATTTAGACAACATCACAATAGTACAAGAAAATAAAATAGCGAAGTCTCAGATGAGACGGTCTCATCATATTTAATTGTGAAACGGACTTAATCATATCCATATTTTCTAAATGGATCTTTTAATGGATATTTCCTAGAATATAAATCATTCTCCTCCTCCTTCCCGCAACGCAACTTTCCTCCCCAACTTTTATTTCATAAATTGTACCTTCTCTAGCCCCACTTCTCCTCCACCTCTTGCGACACCACCACCTTCTCCTCCCCGCCGTCGACACTCCGCCACTATGCTACTCCTCCGCCGTCGATGATTCTGCAGTGGTGGAAATTGAATAGAATGTTGTGTTGTCCAACATTGATGAAACTTCATACTGAATGAATCATACATCATCTCTTGCACTTAAATCTTGTGGAATTCTGGGTTTACGTTTTGTGATTCTAAAACCGATCCTTCTCTCATCGTTCGAGTCTCTTCTAACTCCGCTGACACTTCCCTCTTTGTCGGCCTGCTATTCCCATTCAAATACAGGCACCTCTGCGCCAGCTTGCTAAACTCCTTCTCAAATGATGTATTCCTTTACTGTAAATGATACATTCAGCAATTAAGTTTTTTTTTCAGCAATTAAGTTTTTTTTTCTCAAATGATATATTCCTTTACTGTAAATGATGTAATTCATTTTAAATTATTTTTACTCCATCCCCTATACTCCAACAGAATTGTTCCACGCATACAGTTCAAACAAAATTGTTTGCAATCTATATTATATAGAACCATCAATCTTTACTTGATGATAGAGGGGAAAAAACATCCACTCTGCTCAACCGAGACGATGAATTCCCTCAACTGGGCACCTCCGCCGCTCTCTCCCACCAAATCGTCTCCCTCACCTCCACCACCTACATGCCTCAGCCTTTTCTTCCTGAACTTCAGAATGTCGAAGAGGTAGAAGCTCGACCTCTACAAACCCAAACTCGACGGGGTCATGCTAGGCGGCGGAGGGGGATATGAGTGGGGTGTGATTTGGGAGGAGGAGAAGGAAGAGAGAGAGAAAGGGGTGTGTCACGTGTGTGTTAGGGGCGGAGGAGTGATTGTGTAAGGGTTGGTTTTTTTAAAGTATATGGGTATGGATCTTGATCCGTCTCACAATAAAAATAGTGAGACCGTCTCTCAAGAGACCAACTCAAATAAAATTACATAACATTGCAATATGATAAAAAATTCATACTAATCACTTCCATAATTTGTCCATATATATTCAACCAAATATTTATCATATTTGTATTTTAAAATTACGACCTATTTCATTACTCTCTCTATATATAATATAAACATTCATAAAATAATTAAATAGATAAAAAAAAATTAAATGAAAGTGGCGACACACATATTAATAAATAATGCAATATATATAAAACCAAAAATAAAAAGGAAATTACATGAGGGTGGTAGCGACACAATGGCCCTACCATAACTCAAAAACCCAGCTCTTAAAATCAAAAGCCAGCTTGCCACATAAGTTCAAACTTAAAGCTTGTAATGATACAAAGCTGTGCTCCTCAAGTTTAAGCCTAAAAAAGTGTATCCATTACAAACACCCTTAATATCCATCTAGTACAAGAAATTACTATATGTTGTGGGGTATTTTACATAGTGGCTTGTTATAGGAGTTTTTGGGATTTGGTTGAGATGTATGTTTTAGACGAGAATAATAAATTTATGATGTTTATTGATCTTTTGACTTTTGAGATTAACAAATTAATTTTGTGAGAATTTCTATAGATTTTTGGAGCCCCTCCATTAATGTTTTGAGGGATATTTACATGCGACAGTCAGAGAATGATGGATCAGATTGCTTGTGATAATCATCCACATCTCAATTATCGAAATTTTCACTTCGATCTTAAATTTGTCAGATAAAAGTCAATTCTCGAGAGATTTTTAAGAAATGTGTTGGACTGCAATGACTGTGGAGGGGCCATCGGAAGGCTATGTCGGACCTAGGACTCATGCGGGAAATAATTTTGTAGTTGGGGCCTCATTGCGTGGACTTTCGGACTCAATTGTGTGTTTGGAAAGGTCATAGTTTCGCTCAGTCTTGAGTTTTCATATTTCCTTTTCCAAGGTGATGACTTAAATCAATTGATGACTGGTTCATTTGTTTTAGTGTCGAGTATGTTATTGGACCGTTCGTCTTAAACTACATATAAGAATAAGACGTATAAGATCAAGTTAAATTTAACCCCAATAATATACATCATATAAAAAACAAAGCAATGTTCACGTGAACACAAAAATCCTTCATATCTAACTACAATCTTGAATTTAATAGTAATTGTTTCAACATATACCTATTGATTTGTGAAAATTATCGTACATTATTAAACTTATAGTTATAGAATAGAATAGCTTAGATGTTGTAAACTTGAGAAAAATGTTTTTTAACTGATCAACCGTATTGGACCGGGTTTTACTCATCCACCGATCTTATCGAACCGCACGTGTCGCCCTCAAAACATGTGGCCATCAACTTCGCTCGACTCATATTCTTCCTTCCCCCCTCCCCCTCTCTACGTTTCGACATCAGATTCCCTCTCTCTTTCTCTCTCAGATTCTCCCATTTGCAGACGATAAAATCTATGGCTGAAACCACCTCCGCCCTCTGCTTCTCCACCTTATCTGCCTCCATCCCTTTCTCCATGGATTCTTCCTCCAGAAACTGGGCTTCAACGTCTTTTCTTACTGCACCGAGATTTTCTTCCCGCTTCAACCGTCACCGATCGCCCTACCTTAATTTCACCATCAAAGCTTCCGGGTCCTCCCATTTCCTCGGCGATGATGCTTTCGGCTTTTACCCATGGGAGAATCACGATTCTTCTGATTCCTGTATCTCCCTATTTCCTGGCTTAGCTTCCAATATTTTTTTGCCCTTTTAATATTAGGAGCATGGTCCTTTATTAGTTAGATTTCCGTGGAATTTCTTTTGGGAGTATTGGTCTTTTTTTTTCCCCACCTTTTTCATTTATATCTCTTTTGTCTGTTGGTTTCTTTGTAGCCATACAATGGGTTTCGGAGGAGAAGGTTACGTTATTTACTTCTGATGGGCTGATTCAAATCGGCGGTAATCTTGTGCCGCGCCGTGTTTCTTCTGCTGATGTATGTGTTTTCTTCCTTTTCCTGCCTTGTGCTTTTTACATATTTTATTACGATCCCTTGATAAATGAAGTCTTTAGGGACTTTATCTTGCCCAATACTGTTCCCAGCTATATCCCCAATTTGACCTTAATGTAATTGCTTTTACTCCGGTTAATATGCTTTATGTGTTAAACATGGGAAATCCATGATGTCTGAAGAACTGAATCAGGTAGTTGAAGTTTCCCTACGCAATCAAATTGCTTGCAGTAAAAGTTTGTTTCTTAGAAGTTAGGGAAATCCTTTGGTTTGTTTAGTGATAAAATGGTTTATCTTGTTAGTTTTCAAGTGTCAAACCACATGCACACACCCAAGCTCTTGTGGCATTTTTTTTTCTTGTGGAGACATGTTGTTTTTGGAAACTATTTGTAGACTATATGCATTTCCTTTACAATTCCCATTTCTTCTGAGGTCATGTTTTTGAATTTTTCTTTCTGAATCTTTGTCTTCTTAGTGGATTAGCACAAATTACTAATATATATTGAACTTCACCATGCAGAAGAAACAAGGGAAAATGTCTCAAAGATCTCAACGGTTTCAGGAGAGCAAGTACATGGATCCAAACCAAATCCTTTGCCTGGGTGCACTTTTTGATATTGCTGCAACAAATGTAAACAGTTTACCCTTCTAGTAATATCTTGCATTTTAAAATTTTTTTTTTCCCTAAAATCTTTTGGTGATTTTTCTATAATAGGGACTTGATACTGGTAGACGCCTTTGCATATTTGGCTTCTGTCGCTCTGTTGAGATGCTTTGTGATGTTGTGGAAGACACTGTCTTGGAGCATGGTGGAGAGGTACAAATTATCATGTTTAACGTGTTTGAATAAAGTTGAAGTATTTTTTTCTTGGGGTGGTAAGCTGGTATAAAAGTGAAACTTGATCAGATACTAGCTAATGAGAGCATAGCAAGTGCTTGAGCTGAAATATATGTTCTCTAATTTGGAATGCTTGAATTGGTGCTTCATGTTGTTCCAGCATTGAGCCTCAGGTTCATATACATAATTTATTGATTGACCATATGCTGCTTTTACGTGATGATCTGATTCCCCAATATGTGGCCACGTGGATGTTATTTACTGAAAACTGATGTGCATGTGGATGGGTAGAGGTTCCTGAGTTTCAAGTGGATCCTGAATCAGGGGTGTTCCCTCATGTGGTGTGGTGGTTGTGCCTCCCCGCCACCTCATTATTCCCTTCAATGCTTAGTATCTGGCTTTGCCCCTAATGATGAATTGCTATATTTACTATCTTTTAATATTTTTATATCTCTGTTTCTAAATTGTGAGTGTGCCCGTATTAATTTGAGACAGGTTACCTAAGGAGAAGTGGCCTCCCCCCTCTCCATGTCCTTATTATTCTCTGTTTTTAATCACGAACGTGCCTAAGTAAAGTTGAGGTATGGTATGATGCGATCTTGCCCGTTCAGATTGATACCTTTACAAGATCTATTTGCCCAAAAGATTGAACTTTGATAAACTAAAGAGTGGATGAAAGTCCCACATCCTTAGCCTCACAAAACAATGGAACCTTGATATAGGATCCCAACCCAATTGTGATTGGAAATATGATTGATGGAAAAGTGAATGACACCAGAAATGAAGATGATGATCCATTTGATATGTCGGACTGAATTTCCTGGCAAAACCTCTACATTGAAGAAGAAAACTCAAGTTAGACAAATCTCATGAATATAAATTATTAAGCGAACTTTTATAAAATGCATCCATCTTCTAATCCTTTATGTTGGATTAAAGTTATTATCATTTACCGAGGAACTAAACCCAAATATATTGAACTTGTCCTACTTTACTAAGAAAATAACTTCTTAGTAAACAATAAAGTAAAGCCTAATTTAGTCAACAACTAACTACTTAATAAATAAAGTAACATAGTCTAACTGATTACTGATCAAAGCATTTGTATGCAATTAAGTTGATACAGCATGAGCTTCTGTTGCCAACTCCTTGAATGGGCCTTGTGAACAAATTTTGAGCCCATTCATTGACTCTTTGTTCTTAGCATGATCTATGTCTAGAAATAGAGAGGAGTATTGTTAATCTAGCAAGCATACGGCTTGATAATGCACTAGTATTTGTTGACTATTGTTTAGTGATTGCATGTATTAATTCTTCAAATATGGTCTGTCATCATCTGTGTAATAGACTTGGTTTTTTTCTAGCAACATATGTATGAACTGACAAATATAATAGTCAAGTCATGGATTGCCCAATCCAGCTATGTTTGGGATTGCGTGATTACTATTCACAGCCGTTCAGCTGAAGTACTCCCCCCAACTACCACAGTCTTGCTGCAAATTTTTAGTCTCTAGTTGTAAAGATGTGTTCTTATTAGTCTTATTTTAATATATACTCTTCACTAACTTAGCGCGACTCAACCCATTAGTGCCGGCATTTGAAATCCAGGTAGTGGCAGCAGAGAAGGCAAGCAGGGGAGGGCTGCATGAAAAGCTAACCATGACGGTTGCAGTGCCGTTACTCTGGGGAGTTCCTCCGGCCTCCGAAACCCTTCACTTTGCAGTTAGGAGTGGAGGGGGAATCGTGGACAAGGTCTACTGGCAATGGGACTTCCTGTAAATAAGAAAAAATCGAAAATCCTAACCATTCTTGAAGGTTTCTGTAAATAGTATTGGCTGCTGCTCTGTAAAATTGGGGAATTTGTTATCAATCACACATGCTTTGTCAATATAATCCTCGGGTGTTCATACTTAGTAATTTCTATCTTCCAAGTTTCCTCTTGCTGAAAACTGTCTTTGGATAATAAGTATATATTTGAAATGATTTATGATGGCATTGACATTGATTTTCTTTCGCTTTCCTTTGGTGGGTAATCTGCATAGATGCACACGTGACTTTCGTTAATGTTATTGAAATTCTTGTTATATGATTGATCTTCTTTCTCCCTCCTTCCCTCCCTCCCCATCTCTCTCTCTCTCTGTCTGTCTTCCAGCATTGACCTTGATATCATGCGACGTTAACAGCTTCACCCTTTGTATGCTCTGTTTCCGTTTATTTCAAAGTGTGTGATGGCGTGGAAGGTTTTTCCACACAAAATTCATTGCATATTGGGGCACTTTATGGTTGGATCAATCAAATTAAAGGTGGGTTTTTTTTTTTCCAGATTCAAAGAAATACCTAACATTTGACAATGGTTCAACGTCCTTAGTTCCTGGTTAATTAATCCAAATAGACAAATACTAATTTTGTTTTTGTGCGACTTTCTTACCACCACCTCCATCATATTGTAAACAACAATCTGTTGAAAATGTGATTTACCACACGACTTTTGTCCCAACAGCTGTTCTGGGCCCTCGACTCTCACACCTCACATAATCCTATCTTAATTAATCATTAATCACTCAACTTTTAAGTAAAAGTGTGCTCTTGTTTCAATGCTTTGCTAATGAGTGGAATTGTACTTCGTTTTTGCCTTTACGTTATCATTCAGCTCCACCCTCTTCTCTCTCTCCCTCACTCTCTATCTACACTTGTCCCATTTTGCAGAGAGCCATAGATGGAAGCAAGGTGGATACAAAAATGAAGAGACACATATATATTATCCTGATTAAGACAATTTGGAATGCAAAAATATAATGTATTTTTTTTGGGGGGGGTTTTGCATATTTAGATTTGGTTTGAAAAGACATTCCCTACCATCTTGTAAGTGAGGCATCTAATAGTTGGCAACTGCTAATGATACGTGACTTGTTTCTTACACAAGCAGACAAACCGATATGAAGAGGTCAATGCATTAGTTTTATCAAAGAAAATGATTGCTTTTCTTAATTAATCTTGTTTTTTTTTTAATTGAATTATATAGCTTTCTTGTCAGGAACCTATTTTCACTTCAATTTTTTTATTGGATGACTTCAATTATTTTCCACATCTTATTAATTAGACTTTGTCCTCCTCCAACTCCAACTAGGACTTCTTCTTTTCTAGCTAACTTAGCTTAAAGCTTCTTGAAATTTGAAATGGCATTTTAAAAAAAAAAATAAAGTTGCATTTAGATATTTTCTGAATAAATGTGAAGGAAGATGAAAAATGGCATCCAATCTTACTGAAGATCGATGGTGATTGAGTTGCGTGAATTGTTCAAAATTTTGTTCTCATTTTTTTTTTTGTACAAATAAAATCTGGTTTTGATCCTTGAAAAGGACAATATACCATTTTTGAATTCAGGGCATCTCAATCATTAAACAATGTTGATGTTAAAATATAGGAAAGATTGTCAGAAAAACTGAGATAAGGATTGGCAAAAAAAAAAAAAAAGAAAAAAAACCAATTTTGTTTTCTTTTAAAAAACCTATAAAGGTTCTGCACAGGTGTATATGTTTATTGCATATTCTCATCGGATCGGTTAAAAAATTGATAAACAAATGAGACAAATTTGAATTTCATTAAAAAGAAATTATGAATCTTTCAGTGTTTGATTTGATTATATCTGATCTCTCACTTTCTGGGCTTCTGTTTTCTTGAAATTCTGCAGACTGATCAAATGCACATATGAATCTCTCTCTCTCTCACACACACACACACTGACATGTGACTAAGGGAGAATCTCTACTATGTACTGTCGGAAAAAAGTTTTGTCATAGATCAAATGAAAACCATAAAAAAAAAAGAAAGAAAAACCAAATCAACATTAGTAATAAAATGCTCCTTCTTCTGTCTTGATGTCATCCACGAAGAAGTTGACATTGGTAGCAATATGATTAGTGCTGATCAGCTGTTTGATATCATCCATGCTGTAATCCAGTGGGTTTTGATGCCCGAAGCAGCTGCCGTTCAGACCCTTCTGTTCGTATCCATTCCCAGAAGTACTTGCAGCAGTGATGAAGAATCTGTTGCTGTCATCATCCACTCCATTGCTGAAGTAACTCTGAAACCCTAAGTTCTCACCAATCTGGTTGGTGCTGCAGCTGCCGTCGGATGAACTAGTGCAGCTGGCCTCGCCTCCGAAGATGAGCTGGTTGTAACCACCTCCATGCATGAGAGAGGTTGGGGGTGTGGAGAAAGCCCTAAGTGGCTGGTGATCATGATAAAGTGATGGTGATGATGATGGGATTTGTGAGTTGAGATTTGAGTATGGTGAGTGAGCTGGTTGGAGAGGCCTTTTGTGAGGCATGTTTCCTAGTAGTTTCTTCTTCAGCTTTGTGTTCCAGTAGTTCTTGATATCATTGTCAGTTCTTCCTGGTAACTGGCCTGCTATTATTGACCACCTGCACTAGTTGTTTTCTTCCCAACATGAGAGAGAGAGAGAGAGAGAGAGTGAGAGAAATGGACTAATTAATTAGTTACCTGCTTCCAATGCGAGCAAAGAGGGTGCAAATGATCCTATCTTCATCATCAGAAAACTCTCCATGCTTGAGGTTTGGTCTGAGATAGTTGAGCCATCTCAATCTGCAGCTTTTTCCACATCTTTTCAGACCTTTCAACACATGATCAACAAGTTAACACCACCACTAATTAACATTTATAAAAAAAAACACTCCAAAATCCAAGAAAAGTAAAAATACCAGCTTTTTGAGGGAGAGCAATCCAATTCCCACCAGTTCCATACTTGTCCATGTATTCCTTGAGCTTTGCATCTTCTTCAGGTGACCATGGCCCTTTCTTCACATTAGCCTTGTCACAGCATGGAGCTCTTCCCATCTCTCTCTCTCTCTCTCTCTCTCTCTCTCTCTAACTTTGAGAAAAGTCTTGTTGGTTCTTGTGAGGAGATAATTTTGTTTGCTTGCAAGACTAGTTCTTTTTGTAATGCAACATGGTATATTTATATATCCATTTGAGATATACACAAGTCAAAGTAGATGAAAACTTAATTAAAGAATAGTCTAATCATCTCTCCTTTTTGTGATTAGAAAAAAGGCTGCTTTAATCAATTTCCCCATCTCCACTGTTTAGCTTGCTTCCATATTCATATTGATATTATCAAAAGCATTATATATTCAGCAAAAAAAGATTTGGTTTTAATTATGATTGATTAGCAGTTTTAATTAACATATAATTGTGGGTGAAGTGAAGTCATAGCTAGGGCTCGCCATTGTCAAATTGAGGTCCCCCACACAACAATTGTTTTTGAATGCCAATAATTAGCTAGCCTATTCGATTAATTATTGACTTATTAATTATATTTTTTTGACCAGAGCTTCATTGTTGCTGTTTCTATATATCTTAGTTAGATAAGTGGTGCCATTTAAATATATATACTAATTAATTCAGACAACTCTAATTTTAATGGTGTATGTAAAATAAATAAATAAATGACATTTAGTTATTAATGGTGTTGTTTTAACTTTGTTTGGATTTTGGAACACTTTGAGGGTTTTTTTTTTTTTTGAAATGTGTATGATGTTTGATTTATGTATTGCAATGTTATGATTCATGGAGAGGCTTTTGGTTTTAATGTTATACAATGTTATAATTCACGGAATTGTAAATGAATATTTTAAATTTAATGTTTAAAAATAAAAAGTATATGGATGCCACCAAAATTCCATCTATACCCTTCTTGAATGTCTAACTAGTACCTAATAATTTTCATAGTTATCAATTTATTATTGTTTACTTTTAGTTTTTTTTTATAAATTTCTCAAACCATTAATAATTCATAAGTGGGTGAATCTCTTGTAACACAGTTATTTTGTGAGATATTTATAAGACATTTATACATGCAGATAATGTTGAAAATATTATTTATTTAAGATATATTTTATATATATCTCACCATTTCACAAAAAAAATATTATCTCGCACAAGTTTTTGCCTTCACAAATTATAAAATTCATGAAAAAGAAAATCATGAATTCAAACTCTATCATATCTTTCATAGTGAGAATTTAATATAATTATGTAGGCAAAATTTGTGTGGAACGGTATTTTTGTATGAAATAGTGAGGCATTCTGTATTCTGAATAGAATCTGTGTTTGTGCAGGTAGAATTCCGATAGGAATGGCAATTTCAATAAAAAATAAAATTATGTATTTAAGCTTAGTAAAAGATGCATTTATAAATACATCATTTGTTAGACTTAAAGACGTCATTTTATTCCAACCAATACGCACTATCTATGTAATACAAATGCATTCCAATAAAAATACAAGTTCCAAATGAAGTTTTTTAAATGCAAAATAAAATTTGATCTACTATCTCACACGTCTACGTCTTATAAAAACACATCGTCTCACATGACACATACTCAATTATGCATAAGTAGTCAAGTAACTATAAAAAAGCTATATTTAAGCTAAAAGAAGGGCCAATAATTTAGGTGTCTTCATTCTAATTGTGCCACATAGCTTTTCTAAAAATTGAAAAACACTAATTAAATAAAGAGATGTACTAAAATCCATTGGTAAAAACTTGCGTTAGACATGCCTAAACGGTTTAAGCAGGTTTATCTATACCCAAATGGATTCACCCATCCCAAATAAGATTTATTAATTTCCAATTTAAGTAAATTATATGAATTTGATTTAAGTTAATAGATAAAACTCGTCTAAACGACGTACCTAACCTGAAAGCTTCTCAAATTCATTTAATTGATCCAACAGAAAATGTTTAATTACTTACCCTATGAAATCGGCTACAGATAAATTACCTAAAACTTGTGGTTGGTGGTCGCAAAGTCGCAAGCACTGAAAGTGCGATTTTGCCTATATTTTTGTGGCCTTGCATTAATTATCAAATCTAGGCTACCATCTTCTTCATCTTGTATTTTTTGTACAGTCCAACAGTTCATCGATTATATCATCAAAGCCACGAGCTCTAATGGTCGACAGAATTTGACCTCTCTAGAATGCATAACTCGCTGCGATCGAGTCGAGCAGGAAGAGAAGGAAAATTAAGTTGATGAGTAGAGTAGTAGGCAGCCATTGAAACATTACAACGTTTGAAGAAAAATCGAAGAACTACAGAGAGTGTAAACCTAGAGTAGCAGAAAGAGAGCGCAGAGTTGAAGGAAGCTACAATACAAATTTTGTTGAGTTTAAATGCTACACTGTTGCAGGTGAAAGCATCTTCATCTGTTAAAAAATAATAATAAACTGATTTGTGTTCCAACCGATTTCATGCTTTTCTGATAGAGATCAAAGCTAGATTTATGTAAGAGCTGTCTAATTTGTCAGTAAAATCTGTTTAGATAAGTGAATTTCAACAAACTGAGCTGAAACTATACCAATTTGCTGTTTACATTGGAATAAGAAATTCCAGATAATAGAAAACCTAACAATGATAGTGATAGAGAGTATTTGATTCAATCTTTGCGAGCAGGGAACGGAGGCCATAAATTTGTGGTGAAGTGAGAGAGATACACTAGAGTTAAACCCTCCGTAAAATTCAATGCTGCTAAGCCCGTCTCCTCTTATGTTATCTCATGGCCACTGCTTTTTACTTCCCCATTTTTCACTCTCTTTCTCTTTTCCCAAACTCCCCTCTTCATTCCATATTCCGCCACCCTACTCCCACCTTTTCCGCCCCCACAACTACCGTCGCTCTGCATTTTTCGCTTCTTCGCTTAACAAACCTCCCAGGTTAGTGCATCTCTATCTGTTTACTCAATAATCAATATGGGATTTGCTTTTTTCATCGATCTTTTATAGGATGTTTGTGCTTTTTGTAACATTGCCACTTTCTCGGTCTTTTGTTTAATTATGTTCAGAGCTAATAGGAAGTCGAAGAGCGATGAGGATCTTCGCAAGGATATCAAAGATTTCTTGGCCAGTGTCGGGCTTCCTGAAAATCACCTGCCTACGACGAAGGAACTTTCGCTCTACGGAAGGTTTGGGTTTTGTGTCTTTTCTTGCAGTGAAGTTTGTACGTTGAATGCAGAGCTTTCTGGATATAATTGTTGCCTGATAGAATCATGTTATTAATGGTTTTCATCTGTTTTAAGTTGCACTTATGTGCAATTCAAACTTAACTGGCCATGTTGCATTGTTAGGTGAATTCAATACAATAATTTGTTGTTTAAGTTAAAGGTTAAAGTTAGCCATACTAGAGTGTGAATAATGGGATGGATATTTTATTCTAAAAGTTATGAAAGTTAATGGTATGATGTTGGAATCTTTGATTGAAGTTTATTGCCATTAACATGAATATTTATTGTCCTCGTTATTCTTTTCACTTTTTTAATCGAGAGAATGGACTTGAGCAATTGACCAGAAAAATTGGATTCTATTCTACAATAGATATAAGGTTTTTTGGTTAAAACCTACCAGGAATGACCTCTCCATCTAGAGGTTTGTCAATGACATAGTACTGCAAGCGTGTCCAAACATATTTTGACACCTTTACTCTATGTGTAAGCATATTGAGAAGCATTCCCAGTTTAATAGAAAACTGAAGTATTTTATGAATGGCATTATCCAATAAAAGATTCTTACTGACAAGATAACTGAGTTTAGTGTAAAAACTTTTTAGCTTCTGTTTCTCTTATTAGATCTAGTATAGCCAAGAGTGAAATGAAGTTCTTTTTACCTATCTTGTACAAACTTTTCTTTAGTATGATTATACTTCTGAACTTTTGCAGGCAAGATCTTGCGAATGTAGTCAGGCGTAGAGGATATAAATTTATTAGACAACTTCTGGAAACCTCATCTACAACAAACTTTATTGATTCAAATGTAGAGACAGATCAAACTGGGAGTACAGAGGAAGATATCAATTGTTGCAAAGAAACAGATGAGGAGCTCCAGATAAATGATCAAACCTCTGTTGGTGCTGATTTATTAACCATGCAGGAAAAGGTGAACAGGTTTATTCAGCTCGGAGAATTGGAAGAAATTGAAGGTAAGTTTACATTGGCATATGGGTCAAAAAAATAGGCTATTCTTTCAACTTATGACTTAAAATGAGCATTCTTTATTTTATCATCCAGATCTTAACTGGTTCTATCCCTTCTCATCCATTACCTCTCTCTCTCTCTCTCTTTGCATGTTGGACATAACTTTTTTTCTTTTTTCTTAGTTGAAGTTCCTTTTGACAACTATATTTGCATTATTTTTTCTCTTTTAGACCATGTAGCAGTTTCCAGCACCTGTGCATTCAAATAACAGCTCAATTTACATCCTTAAAATCTCTCTAATTTTAATTTGTTCTGTTCTTAGCTCTTCGATAAGATACTCTCTTTGGATGAAGATCCAATAGCTTTTCAATTAGTTTGCACTTTCTCAACATTTGGAGCATTTAGTTGGGAAGTGTTATCCGTGCACTGCAGATTAAAGTCTCAATATGGATTTTTCCTGATGAACAAGTATCATCATGGCTCTGGAAATTGTCATTCTTCTGCCACTGTCACTTAGTGCTTATATTTCATGATGTTATGTTGGCAATTGCATTTTTTGTGTACTCAATCTCACAGCATGCCATAATCATACACGAAGTCGCGTGGCTTGTCCATGCTCCCTTCTCTTTGCTTCATGAATCATATTCATCCATTGGAAGGTGGTATAGTTTTGATGATCATAATTTGTGTTAATCAAAGGTGACTTAGTAAAATGATGACATACAAACAAAAATCTCATGCCATCCAAGTTGAGGTCAGTAGTTGATGAATAAAGAAAGGAATATAATGTGAACTGCAGTAGATATATGTTTTATGTGATCACACTTTCCTATAGGGTTAATTAGGGGAAAAAAAAAGCCACAACCTTTTATTAAATTTGCAATTATAACACCATTTTCAAACTTTTGCAAATAAAGGCACAGCCTTTTCAAATTGTTTCAGTTAGAAACTATCCCAAAATTCCTCTAAAGATGAAGAGCCATCAAAATAGATTTTGCAACTGTACTAGATGCAAAGAATAGATGGGAAGTTTAATAGTGGCCGCTAAAGTTGGCATTAATATATCTAAATAACACAGAAATCAAAGAAAACAAAATGGACGAACCTTCAACTGCCAGTGTTGAGCTCCTTATGCCTCGTACAAGTACTATTGAGTTCTTTGCATTTATATGTAAATCTATATTTGATGTCTCTTCATCTTTGGGTCATTGTGGGGGTGTTTCAATTAAAAGGGATTGAAAAGTTACGCCAAAAGTTGTGCTGTAATAGTAAATTTGATAAAAGGTTGTGTCTTTTCTTGTAATTAAGCCTTTCCTATATTATCTGTACCTCAGGTGCAGGTTCAGGTGTGATCTTCTGTCTACTTGAATTCAGACGCAGCAGAATTGATGATAGTTTACTATCAAACATACTAAATATATCTGAAAAAACTCTTATCCTAGTGCTTCAATTGAAATATTATTTTCCAAGATACTATAAAAATAAACCTTTATATATTTTCAGTTGTAACACATCAATTTCATTACATGAAATGTATCCCCAAGTATATACAGCTTCGTGATATCTAGATGAACTATTTTCTTATTTCTCAGGTGGTGCATTGGGAATAACCAATGAAAAATATGCTGATGGAGAAGGGACGAAAACTGAATTCAAACATTCTAATGAACCTGAAATTGCATTTACGTCAAATGGAAATGTCCGTTCATCGGCACTAAAGGTTGAAGATCCAGCATTAGAAACTACCACCTTCAGGTCAGTTTAGATTTTGTTCTAAACGATAAGTAGCTGGTTCATGACTTTGTTCCCCGTATCATACTTTACTAGCAGGCAAAACTTGAACAATGCTGCCTCCATTTTTGTAAACGTGTATGCTGCAGAAGCTTCTGGATATTGACCACTGCATATTTTATGTCCTTTTCTTGTGTTCCCAATCCTATTGAGGTGTAACCTATTATTCAACAATTGCGTGAAATTTGTAATTTTCTATTTGGTGTTATTTTTTGAACTTTCAAAATAATATATATATATATATATTCTCTTTCTTTGATACTGTTTCTATGTTCTTCTGCTACTTATCAGGAATAGTTATATCTCAACCAAACAACATACAAATACTAGTGATGAGAATTTGGATGATGAGGTGAGTTTATATAAGGATTGGTCAATACTTAGTTATTTACAAGGCGCACATGGTCTCTACAATGGCTGATTGATGTATTTTTCTGATTCTTATGGAAGAAGCAGAAAGTGGATAACCAAGCAGATATTATGCATCTTAGATTCTTGCTGGTAATTCTATATTTATTGCTCAATACTTTAGGGTAGTGTCAGTCTTTGCCCCTCGGCTACTTATGAAGTATCAGCTAAGTGTACTAATGTTTTCTGTGTTCAGTATCAAAAAGAATTGGAACTGACCCAGTTGAAGGAGCAGATCGAAAAGGAAAAGGTAATTAGTTAACCCCTGTCTCATACATCTCCATGATTGAAAATTATTCTCTTCTCCAGAAAGATTAAAATAAATGCAGAGTAGTGTGGCCAATTGTTGACTCTAGGTATGGGCTTCACTTCATGGAGGTTTTATGCAGTCTGTCAAAGACAATTTATTGTTGTTAAAGTGAGACAGAAAAATTACCTTTAAGTTTGACGATATTTTTGCATGTATCACTTCTTTTTGTTACATGCTGACTTAACACTTATCTGGCTCTGATTTTGTATAATATTATACATTTATCAATTATCACTTGATGTCATGTGTCAGGCATGTAGTTCTAGTGCAATTCATTTCATTGTATTACAAAATCTGACTTTTGTATAAGAGAAATAAAGGTATGTCTGTTTCCTTTCTACATTTCAGCTTGCTCTATCTCTTTTGCATAGTACAGCAGAAAATGAAATAAGCAAAGCTGAGGAACTTGTTTCTGAGAAAGAGACTGAATTACATGAAGCAGAAGAAGCCTTGTCTGGACTAAAAGAGGTACTGCATGTACTTTTTGAATCTTCATTGATAGGTTTTGTTTTGGAATGGGAAAAGTCATCCAAAGAGGGTCACTTAACCATAGTTAAAGTGAAAATAAATTGAGTCTCTCTTTGCACAAACCCTCTTTGGTAGGCAGATAGCTGAAAATGGCATTCTTAAATGTGTAAGAACTAAGAATCGCCTCAAATACTCCAATTGCGATGTATATTTTTGAACTTTCTATTTTCTGAAACTGATATAGAGGTGTCGTACAGTATGTAATGTGCCAGAAACAAGTTCTCATTTAATTGGCACCTTATAATAATCAAACTTCCAGCTGTATCCCATGGTACATATTGGAGATGAAGCCTTTTATTGATCATTGAAATTAAATGTATTCTGCATAAACCTGCTAGCCTGCAGCCAGTATCTACTCGTGTTTCTGTTGATATGGAGGAAGCATTTTTCTGAGTGAAGTGAAGTAGCTTTCCTTGTTAGGTTGAGATCCAGTATTCAGGGTACGGGGAGACTGTGGAGCTAGCTGGTAGCTTCAATGGCTGGCTTCATAAAATTCCAATGGAACCACTGTTATCATCAAGTACTGACCCTACTGGATCCAGGTTTTTGATAATGTTCTCTCCCTATTTATCATTTTCTTGTTACCTCTTCTGCGTTACTGACATGATGATGGCTAATATAATAAGTTGAAGGCCGCACTTTAAAACTATTTGACTGTTATCTTTGGCCATGGTTTGTTGGTGGTGTCTTCTTGTTCTAATATTGAAGAATGTCTACTAGTCTTCCTGGTAAAAGTTCCACTTTCCTTATTCACTTTCCTTATTGTCAGCACATCTCAAGTTTGGCGAACTGCGTTGTGGCTGTATCCCGGGGTATACGAGGTGCAGGCAGCAGCTACAATAAATTCATATAATGAGTTTTCTTTTCTTGAATCACTGTAATAACATCTTAAGTTAATGGTCATCTCTTATTTCTATACCTTTTGGTGCAGATAAAGTTCGTTGTCGATGGGGATTGGAGAATTGATCCAGAAATGGAGACAGTTACCCGTAATGATGTACATAACAACATTCTTCGTGTAGAATAGATGATTGTGAAGTTGAAGTATGTACATATGTTGAGAAAATCATAAGGTAAGTAGACCAAATTATAAGATTTTGATGAATCTCCTCCCCCCCAATAATGATTTTCCGGTGGTTTGTGTTGCGCGCAGCTGTGCTGTCATGGAGATGGACAGATTTAGGCCGGCACCCAATAATATGTCTCCTTTTGGTTTTGGACTGCAGGGATAGACTTAGATTTGGTTTAGATGGTAGAGTTTTACATGATTATGTTTGTTACTTGTTGGGATATTTCTTCTTACTTTGGATCACTTTACTTACTAATAATGTGCATTTGATTAACTATTGGATTAGGGTGAGCGTGAGTTAAGTTGATTCACAAGCTATATATAGTAGTCGAGTTCAAGCTCGAATTACTCGAGCAATTGTTGAGCTGGAGCTTTGGCATCCTTGATGTGATAAACACGCGAGCCTTATCAAGTTTGAGTTTAAATCGAGCCAAAGTTGAATTTGGGTTCCAGCTAGTCTTGTGAGTTATATCGATTTTAATATAATTTAATTCTAATATATAAATTTATTATTTATCAACAAATAATTTAATTTTTTTTATTAAATTAGAAAAGATAATTAAGGAATTGAACACTATTAAATCGAGTTTAACACCGAGTGGAGCTGGAACTTGAACTTCCAATTTTGGACTTTACCAGCGTGTTAAGAGGATAGAAAAACAGAAAAGTGTTGGTAGGTGTGGGGAGAGCGTTGAATAAAGGTAAATTTAAAAGCGAAGGATCTGGAATCGTGTCAAATTCTTTGCCTTTCCCATCCCGTCCTTCGCTTTGCTTCTCCCTCTATCTCCAAATTTCTTCAGTCTACACAAACTTACACACACACACACACACACACTTGGAAAATGGCAGCACTTATTGGTGCTTCTCTTGTTGGTCTTGGTCCTAACTCATCATCTCCGCATACCCTCTTCTCCTCTCCCACGATCTCATCTTCCAAAACCGCGCTTGTTTTCTCAAACAACAGGGCCCTCTCTGCTCGCACTTTTGCTCTCCAAAAGAGCAATCTTTGTGAAGATGAGGAGAACAATAATGCTGCAATATTGGATGACTCATCTGAAACTCTCTTGTATTCATTCTCTCCTTTGAGTTTGCTGCTTTTCGCTGCCCTTCCCGGAGGTAATGCCTTTCTGCATTCTCCTCTCTCTTCTTCTTACACGAATGATTTATTTGTATGCCGCTTAGCAAGTCCAGAAATCCTGTGGTTGCTTATGAATTTATTTTCAAGAACATGGTTGATAATGTGCATATCAATCCTTCATTTCAGCTAGAACTGTGACGTCTCTATTCAGCCCTTTTGTTGAGCTAGTAAAGTCGTGGAACCTTCCTGATTGGCTTGTGCATTGGGGCCACCCTGGTAACATGGTATATATACATATACATATATATGTATATATATCAAACTAATCAGTAAATGAAGGTTTTTTTTTTTTTTTTTTGGTGGTGTTGTGAATGCTGTAACTAACAAACTAACCCCATGCTGTGGTAGGCTGTTGTGCTGTTTGCTATGGGTGGTTATGGCACTTACTTGGGCTTCCGTATTCGTTTCTCTAATGATATTGTAAGAACCAAACTCACTACATTTCATCATCTAAAACTAAAACTGAAACTGAAACTGAAATCTGTTGTATATATGGTTTTTGCAGGAGGAGAAGGCCAAGGCCAAAGATCTGCACCCCAAGCTTCTTGCTGGCATGTTCTTCTTCTTTGCTCTTGGAGCTACTGGTGGAGTTACATCTCTCCTCACTTCAGACAAGCCCATCTTCGAAAGGTACATATCCGCATCATAAAACTCCGCAACTCCCTCCCTGTCTGTGTAGCAACTAGCAACTCACCTCTTCTTCTTCTTTTTTTTTTTGTCTAGTCCTCATGCTGTAACAGGCTTCATTGGTCTAGCACTTTTGACAGTTCAGGCGTTGCTGCCAGCACTATTTGAGGTGAAGCATCTAATTATTCCCTATTATATGTTTGTTGAAGAAGTGAGTGAAAGCTGGGAATGTTTGTGCAGGGGAATCCCGGGTTGCGCAATGCTCATGGAATCTTGGGCAGTGGCATCATGACTCTGTTCTTGCTCCATGCAGCTCTTGGACTTCAACTTGGATTGAGTTACTGATTCCTTTTCTTCAAACTATCACAATATGTTATACAGAAAAAGGAAAAAAAAAAAAGTATTAGCTGCAGATTCTTACATTCTTTCGAAACATGCTACTTGAATCATTGTTTCTGATGCATCAGCATTCAACCCCATGAAAAAAATGCTCTACTATTATTCCAATCCTTTTTTTGTTGCTGTTCTTGAATGCTATAATAAACTTCTGGTTTTAATGTAACTCCATCTCAATATTGCATGTATGTTTACCAACACCAAATCGAAACTGAGGCTGGAAAACTAATGCATAATAAAACTATTTCAATATACAACAAAAACAGAAAGAATAGAGTGGTCATATAGAGACAAAATGCCTCTAATTACTGTTAGCCATAGATGTAGACATTGTCTCTTAATACAATGAGTATCCATGTCCCATTCAAGCTCTTTTATAAGAATATTCCCATTTATAAATGAGAGAGAAATGAAATGAAGTTATAAATAATTTGACAAATCTGTTACAAGAAGCACCAGTGGTCTAGTGGTAGAATAGTACCCTGCCACGGTACAGACCCGGGTTCGATTCCCGGCTGGTGCAAATTTGAGTTGCCATGAAGATTCTACTGCGACTACTTGTGATGGTGTTGGGTCACCTTCCTGGCCCGCTTATGGGCAAATAAATTTCGCATCTGAGCTCCTCATTTTTTTAATTTTTAATTTTTTTTTTTTCTAGAGACCATATTTACTGTTCTTTTGGTACATTGTTATTCAATTCAATATACATCGACTTTTACCCCTTTTTTAGTAATCTAATACTAATATGAAGTGAAGAGGAAGATACGCTTTTAGTTTTTTCATTTATTATTTTAAAATGAAATTAGGGGTAAATAATAATTAAAAAACAATTTATATTTTCAGTAAGATATTATACTTACCAAAAATTTGGTGTGATATTACAATATTTCGGTATTTTCTTTTCTCATCCTTGAACAAATGTCTATAAACTATAATTTTGTGGCGCAACGATCGCTCTTAATATATTTTTAATTATAAAAATATTAATTTCAATCCCAATCTTGGAGCTTATTTCAAAATTTATTATACTTTTAAAATATAAAAATTTAAAATTTAGAAAACGCTTAGAACCTATGTATTCCCTCCGTCCCTTGGCATTAGTCTCATATTCCTATTTCGTCCGTCCCAACTTATTAGTCTCATTTCCTAAAATGGAAAAAAATCTTCTCACACCAATAAAATATTAATTCCACTACACCCACAAACATTGGTAACTGTGCCAAAAACAAATGAGACTTAATGCCAAGGGACGGAGGGAGTATTTTTTTTTATAAAATGATAGATAGGATATAATACCTAAACTATAGACATTTTCGAAAAAATACCCCACTCTATTGTTGTTAGTAAAAAAAAATTCCTATTTTCTTTCGTTTATGAATTATATCAAAACAAATTAACACTATCAATTTTAAGAGAGGAATTTAAAAATACCCAATTTGACTTATGTGTATTTCAAAAATCCCCAAAACACTATATTGATTTAAGATATATACACTACCCACATTTGACAATTTTCATAATTTAGTTATTGTTCTTTTTCACAAAAAAAATGTTGATTGAACGTTATTTTCAGAAAGAGGGCATTGACTATGATGAAACTTTTTCATCGGTAGCCACGCTCAAATCCATTTGAATCCTTCTTTCTATAGCAATGCATATGAACCTCGAGATATGACAGATGGATGTCAAAACTACTATCCTAAACGGTTACCTTGAAGAAGGTCGTGACATCTATATACAGCTACCCGAGTTTATATGCGTAAAGGCGAAGAGCATCTTGTCTGGAAGCTTAAGAAGTCCTTGTATGGACTTAAGAAAGCTTAAAGGTCGTAGAACTTACGTTTCAACGATGTGATTAAATCCTATGAATTTTCACAGTTGGAAAATGAAAGTTGTATATACTGACTTTGTGTCAATGTGAGCATTGTTTTTCTTGCACTATATGTGGTCTACATACTCCTATCTGGGAACAATGAGGAAGTGATGTCGGAAAATAAGAGTTGGTTATCCGAACAGTTCCAAATGAATGATTTGGGAGAAGCTGGGTACATCATTGGGATTAAAGTCTAACGGAATCGTAAGAAAAAGGATGATAAGCTTATTCCAGGCATCCTACGTGGATATTGTGATAGCCCAACTCAGAATGCAACTCGCCAAGAAAGACTTACTACATTTAAGATTTGGCATACATCTTTCTAAAGGACAGTATCCTGAGACACAAAAGGAGATAGATGGGATGAGCCTTGTACCATATGCATCTGCGGTGGATAGTCTCATGTATGTTATGCTTTGTACCAGACCAGATATCTGTCATGTCGTTGGCATGGTAGCAAGATATCAGTCTAACCTAGGACCAGCGCATTGGATTGCAGTAAAGCGCATCATCAAGTACTTGAAAAGAACTAGAGATTACTGTCTAGTTTATCAAAGTGAGGATTTGTACCCTGTAGGTTACACAGATTCAGATTTCCAAATAGACCGGGATGAGAAGAAATCATGTAACGCCCCCAACTAACCTTCCCAATTTGGGGCCACGTTACATTGATGTTTCAGGTTTTAATAACAGATTTCGCAAATAATTAAGCGAAAGACTTAAATTTAAAGAAAAGATAAGTAAACTGTAAGAAATTGTACTTCGAGTCAATTTAGTAACAGAGTTCAAAGGTTAAAATATTCAAAAGGGAAGGAAATTTCAGAGAGTGGTGCAGCAGTGTGTGTAGCGTGATGGTGACATGTATATGAGGATACATGCCACAGGATCTTTTAACTTTTCAAAAGCCGCTTCATTTCACCAGCTTACACCCCGAAACTCCCATCCTTGCTGCTTAACCTGCACGTTTTAGAAATAACGCGAGGGGCTGAGTACTTGCGTACCCAATGAGAAACATGCCCAAAAACATACATTTATATATATATGAAACATGTTATGCAACTCACATGGATAGACGTGGGGTTTTATTGAAAATAACCACGCTATCCAAATCATTTTATTTTGCACGTGCTATTTATATGTTATCATATCTGTTTCAGTGTTGCAACTGGAAGTTGGCCTACTTCCAAGTTACGATGATCAGTCAGGAATGTAAACACACTCAACCTACTGTCATCTAAGTGCACTAGTCTCAGCAATCTATTTTGAGACCCGATCGTTAATTATTAATAATCATCGGATCCAACACCACAATATTTCCTCCGTATATCTTTTAATTCCCATTCATATGGAGTCGCTACTCCATATTACTAATTGAGTTCTAGCGCAGTTATGGAAACATGGTTCTAAACTCATTAGTTATTCTCTCTGTCGATGGGAATCGACAGAGGACAGAAATAATAGCTCAAAACATGCATAGCAGTTTCAGTTAAAATAAAACAGTTTGTAACGCATTTTGAAAAGAAAACACACATTTTGGTTTTTACTGAAATAGTTTCCCACCTCGTTCTTGGCTTTAAGTATAGATGTTTCCCTGCTAGTGAGAGCTCAACTATCTTTGCTTTCAACCTCCTACAATTGTTAAAGGATACTCAAGTCAGTACGAATGATCTAGGACAATAATATCTTATTCAATAATAGTCGAGACTCAAAAGGATTAAGGTTGGATAAGAATTATAAAATAGATCTCCTGCTCAAGCTTCTGTATCGGCCGCTATCATTTCATTTCGGTCGATTTGCTTGTATCGACCGATATCATCTCATTTCGGTCGATGTGACTGTATCGACCGATATGCCTTTCATATCGGTCGATATAACTGACTCGACCGATATTAGCTTGTTTCGGGGACTTATCACATCTCGACCGGGATCAACCTCATCTCGACCGAGACAAACATTTTGATCGAGATAGGAGATCTCGACCAAAATGCCTGTGTCGACCGAGATGAGCTTCATCTCGATCGATACGGGTCGTCTTCTCCGATGGTTTGCACGGCGGACCTATTTTCGCCGATTCCGGCCATTCCAACCACCAAAACTCACATGCAATTGAACATTCATGACCCTAAGACATCCTAGAACACGATTAACGCATCAAAATCCAGATTAAACGCAAAAATGAAAGATTGAACGGAGCTCACCGGGAAATCCTCTCTTTCCGGCGATGAACGCGATTCCAGCGGCCAAATGTACGTTTCTTGGTGTCCGAATGTTCCCTATAATGTTAGGAACACGAATATATCATCCATTGTTCGAGATAATTCTGATTTAATTTGTTATAAATTTTGGAAAAAATTACTCACTCTAATTCCGGCGACTCAACTTCTCACTTCAATATCTCCGTCGTCCCTCGTCCTCTCGGAGCCCACGAGTACTCAATTCAAAGCCTGAGAGACGTACTACAAGATGGTGATACTGGCTTGGTCGGACGTTGCCGAAGTTGGCCGGAATCTTGGCCAAAAAGTGTCTGACGGGAATAGGGGTTTGGAAGGGTTCTCAACTCTCTCTCTAACTTATAATATAAGGTGGGAAAAACTTAAACTATAACTTTCATCCTATATATATATTTATTTCCTATATATTACATATCATAATTATACATACATATGATAGCTCTTGCTTCATGATAATAATATAATTTATGAATAATTCTCTCAATTTCAAATAACCTTGATAACTCCTTTCAAAATTAATAAGGTAACCAAGCTCAATAACATAATTAACTTCTCCAATCTCAATCAAATAATTCAAATGCTTCTCAATAAAAGAAATTTCCCCTACATTATATCCGAACAACTATTACAAGGTTGAAAATAACACGGGGTATTACATCCTCTCACCCTTATAAAATTTTCGTCCCGAAAATTTACAAATTCTCAAAGAGCTCGGGATATCTCTCCTTCATCTTATCTTCCAGCTCCCAGGTTGCCTCTTCATGCCCATGATGGCTCCAAAGCACCTTAACGAGCGGAATTGACTTATTTCGGAGCTCCTGAATCTTTCGGTCTAGAATAGTCTCTGGTTGCTCCTCATACAACAGATTTGGGCTCAAAATTACCTCTTCTTGGTGAATCACATGCCTCGGATCATAAACGTATTTCCTTAATTGAGACACGTGGAACACATTGTGAATATTGCCCATACTCGGGGGTAAAGCCAATCTATACGCCAATGGACCAATGCGCTCCAATATCTCATATGGGCCCACGTAGCGCGGTCTCAACCCCGAAGCGTACTATTCCTCTGGAGGGTGAAACTTTGAGGAAAACCTTATCCCCAACTTCAAAGCACAACTCTGCCTCCTAGAGTCGGCATAAGACTTCTGTCTGCTCTGTGCTTCCCTTATTATTTCTCTGATTTGCCGGACTATCGCAATCATCTCATTAATGGCGTCCGGTCCGATAATCTTTCGTTCTCCTACCTCATCCCAATATAGAGGTGAACGACACTTCCTCCCATACAACGCCTCATAAGGAGCCATCCCGATTGTTGCCTGATAACTATTATTATAAGCAAACTCGATCAAAGGCAAAATCGGCTCCCAACTGCTCCCTCGGTCCAAAACTACCGTTCTTAGCATGTCCTCGAGAGTTTGGATTGTCCTTTCAGACTGACCATCCGATTGAGGGTGAAACGCCGTACTAAAATTCAGGCTAGTCCCCAACTCTTGCTGCAAACTCATCCAAAATCGAGATGTAAACTTTGCATCTCTGTCAGATATAATAGATTTTGGCACCCCGTGTAGTCTAACTATCTCTCGAACATAAATCTGTGCTAGTTTATCTGACCCATAGTTCACCTTAATCGGTAGAAAATGTGCACTCTTTGTTATACGATCCACTACAATCCATATCACCGTATTTCCTTTCTGTGACCTTGGTAAACCTGTCACAAAATCCATGGTGATATGTTCCCATTTCCATTCAGGAATGTCTAATGGCTGCAATTTCCCATACGGCCGTTGATGTAACGCCTTAACTTGCTGACAGACCAAACATTTCTCTACATATAGGGCTACATCCTTCTTCATACCATCCCACCAGTACTTGGTTTTCAGATCTTGATACAATTTAGTACTTCATGGGTGAGCAGTATACGGCGTATCTTGTGCCTCACTCAAAATTTCATTCCTCAATTCCTCACAACTCAGCACCAAAATTTGATCTCTGAATAAGAATGCACTGTCACCTGCTTCCCGATACTCTCCCACTGGCTTGATTTTCAACTTCTGACGCAGTTTCTCAATCTCTGCGTCCCCCTTCTGTGCCTCCACAATTCTCTCTCTCAAATCTGGCACTACTGTCAATGCTGCCAATTCACACCTCTTCCTCTCAGAAGGTGATATCACTTCCAAGCTAAGCTTCTCAAACTCCCTGATCAAACTGCTCTCTCTTGTAAACATACAACCTAACTGAGCTTCTCCTTTTCTGCTCAAGGCATCTGCTACTGAATTCGCTTTGCCTGGGTGATAATTAATCGTCAGATCGTAATCATTCACGAGTTCTAACCATCTCATCTTCCTCATATTCAAATTCTTTTGTTCGAAGAAGTACTTTAAACTCTTGTGATCCGTGAATATGACACATTTCACTCCATATAGATAGTGTCTCCAGATCTTTAACGCGTGAATTACGGCCGCTAACTCTAGATCGTGAGTTGGATAATTCACTTTGTGTGGTCTTAATTGCCTTGACGCATATGCTATCACCTTTCCATCTTGCATCTGTGTAAACTTCGAAGTTCTTATCTGACTCCGGCACTGCTAAAACTGGCGCGGTTGTTAACAACTGCTTCAATTTCTGGAAGCTCTCCTCACACTCCTCTGACCACTCAAACTTCACATTCTTTTGTAGTAACTGGGTCATCGGCTTCACGATTTTGGAGAAGCCCTCAATGAATCTCCTGTAATAGCCTGCTAAACCCATAAAACTACGGATCTCGTTCGGCGTAGTTGGTGATTTCCAGTCCATCGCTGTTTGAATCTTGGCTGGATCTACCTTGATTCCATCAGCCGAAACGATGTGACCCAAGAATGTCACTTCTCTTAGCCAGAATTCACACTTACTGAATTTGGCGTACAACTTCTCGTCTCTCAGGGCGTGTAAAACTGTTCTCAAATGTTGTTTATGCTCTGCTTCGCTCTTCGAGTATATTAGGATATCGTCTATAAACACCAGTACAAAGTTGTCAAGGTACGGATGGAATACTCGGTTCATTAAGTCCATGAATACTGCAGGAGCATTCGTGAGTCCAAACGGCATTACTACAAACTCGTAGTGACCGTATCTAGTTCGGAACGCTGTCTTCGGAATGTCCTCCTTTCGAATCTTTAACTGATGGTACCCTGATCGAAGATCAATCTAAGAAAACACCTTCGCTCCCATGAGCTGATCAAAAAGATCATCGATCCTCGGTAATGGGTATCTGTTCTTCAGCGTCAATTTATTCAGCTCTCTGTAGTCAATGCACATACGCATTGATCCATCCTTCTTCTTTACAAACAAAACCGGTGCACCCCATGGTGACACACTTGGCCTAATATAGCCCATGTCCAATAGCTCTTGCAGCTGGACCTTCAATTCTTGTAACTCCTTCGGGGCCATGCGGTATGGCACTTTAAAAATCGGTGCCGCACCCGGTTCTAGATCAATCATAAATTCTACCTACCTAGCTGGTGGTATCCCTGGTAGTTCCTTCGGAAACACGTCCTCGAACTCCCTTACTACCGGAACATCCTGTACTGTTAGCTCTGATTTTTCTTCTCCTTCCAAATACACTAGAAAAGCTTGGTTTCCGATCTTCCGCAACAGCTTCGTTGCCTGAATTGCAGAGATTACAGGTACTCTCTGCCTCTTCCTGAATCCATGTACGGAAGCTTCTTCATTCCCTTGTTGAGGAATGATCACTCTTCTCTCATGACACAAAATTGTTGTTTTATTCTCCGACAGCCAATCCATTCCTAGGATTACATCTACGTCATGAATATCCAAAACATTCAGCTCGGCTACTTGAATTTCATTCTCGTTCATCTTGATTCTCAAGTCTCGGCACACTAAAGTAGAAGTAGTTATTTCTCCTGAAGGTATTGCTACGTTCAAGTCATGACTATTCTTCTCTACTTTAAGTTCTAATGCCTCAACACATGCAGATGAAATGAATGTATGCGATGCTCCAGTATCAAATAATACCATAACAGGTATATCCTTAATGCATCCCATACCTGCCAGATTGCCATCGTCATGATTCCCATCCAAAGCATAGGCTCTAGCTCTCCTCGGCTGACCATCGCCGCCTTGCTGGTTCCCTTCTTGGTTTCTAGGTGGGGCCAGATTACCTTGCCTACAACCTCCTCTGTTTCCAGCATTGCCTCTCCACGGCTGACGGTGTCCTCTGATAGCCCTCAGATGTTGGTTGGCAGGTCTCTGAAAGTTTTGGCGGTTGCCTCCCTGAACTAGCGGTGTAGGGCAGTTGTTTGCATAATGACCTTGCCCTCCGCAGTTGAAACATCTGCCTGCATTACCTTGACAAAATCCGGCATGCCTTCTGCCACACCTTTGGCAGTTCTGTGGTCCTGTCTGATCTCGCCTCTGAGCCTGGTGAGGGTTGAACCTCTGAAAGTTCTGATGGTCTGGCCTCTGTTGGAAATTCTATTGTCTGCCCTGGTTTTGGCGTTTCTGATTGCCTTGACCTTGAACAAAATGCCTTGGCGGCTCCTCAAACTTCCTCTTCTGATTTGAACCAGAAGCCTGCGCCTCCTGCGCTCCCCACTCTGGCATCTTTTTCATGTTTTTGGACGCTTCAATGTCCAAGGCGTGGCTTATCAGTTCCTGATAGCTCAATCCCTTCATGGTCGCCAGTTGTGTGCGAATCTCCTCACACAGACCATCTCTAAATTTCTCAGCCATTTTCTGCGGTGTATCCGCCAAGTGTGGCGCCATCTAGAGTTGCTCACCAAACTTAGTGTCGTACTCCTCCACGGTCAATTTCCCTTGCTCAAAAAGAAAAAATTCCACCGCCCTCTCCTTTCTGTACTGCCTTGGAACGTACTTCTCAAAGAATGCTTCCTTAAACGTCTCCCAGCTGATATTGTCCCTTTCCTCTGGTGCAATAGATTTGACATATGTCTCCCACCATCTGTCCGCTTTTCCTTTGAGCTGGTAGGACATACAGTTAATCTTCTCCTCCTCGGAGCATCTCATGTGCTTGAATATCTTTTCAAGCTCGCAGATCCAATCCTTTGCTGCTGTGGGTCCTCCAGTCCCATCAAAAGTCGGAGGGTGTTGTTTTCTGAATGTTTCCACCCACATCACTGATGGAATTTCTGGTATGTCTCCTTGGGGTGGTGGAACTGGTCCGTGCTGTCCTGCAGCATCCTCATCATCAGATAAAATTTCTAGCTCCTCATATTCCTGGTTTGCAGGAACTTCCTCCCAGTGTGGTTCCTCATAATTTGGTTGTGGGATGGCTCTCCCACGCCCTCGGCCCCTCTGGCCTCTTCCTCTACCTCTGCCTTGGCCTCTGCCTCGGCCTCGGCCTCTCCCTCTACCTTGATCAATATATTCCATTATTTCTTTCTGCAAAATAACATAAGTCAATATCTCTCAAAAGTCTCAACAAAATAATCATTACTCAACCAAAATTCTCAAATAACCATCATTCATATTACAATTCAGCAATCTTGCAGCAGTCATATAACTCTTCAACACATTGTTCCAAGGCAAAATGATAATTCTTGTAAAAGAGTTATAATTCTCTTATTTTAGCTTGGTTTAGAGAGCATTTAACTTGTGTTTCACTCATTATTCGTTGCTTTTGGTCTTGTATTTAGGTGTTAGTGTCTTTCTATGTTTATTTAGTGTTTTAGACTAAATAATGATGTTTTAGGAGGATTTGGAGTTAAAAACCCCGTGCAGGAAATTTTCCATTTCCC
>JAPKLW010000809.1:0-44726 GCA_026898455.1 Plectranthus barbatus | reverse complement strand
GACTGTAGCGTGCCCCAAAGTTGGGAAGGTCAGTTGGGGGCGTTACAACTTTATTATTTGCATTAGGTCCCAGGTCTGGCCCAAATAATATGCTGAAAGGAGTCCACTAGGGTTTCAACTCTAGGTCTATAAATAGCATTCATTCTCTCTCAAATCATATCAGTTGAAAAATCTAGAGAGAGAGAGTGGGTGGGCGGTGCCAGTTTGTGTAGAGGGAGAAGAAAAAATTCAACTCTGTCCTGCACATCACAGTCTTGTAGAGTCCTCACCAGTAGGAGGATTGAACAACATTGGAATACAAATCTGAAGATCTAATTTGGAGAAGAGCTCTTCTTTTTTATCCATTCATTTATTTGATTAAATCTTGAAATTAGTGTTCTATACTAATTTGTTATTCCACAGATTTAATCAAATTGTGTGGTAGAATCAAAGTTGGGATTCAACGCGAAGATCGATTCAAACCCTACAGATTTAAGGTAATCCTATTATTCATCGCATTAAATTCATAGGAGCATACTAGGAATTTATCGATTGACAATTATTTTGACATCCATGAATGATTCGGGTTTTGCTTGGATTAAGTGATTCAATTCACGACAACGAAATCCCTACATGACAGGGGCGAGGCCGTGATGGAACTAGTTATATCCCCCCACCAAAGCCAAACAGAAGCCAACCACCCAGAAGAGGCCAATATATTTGACTTGCCGGACGAATGCGGATCTGAAGGAGTCGGTCTCAGATGTTGAAATTCCTGAGAAAGTTCTGGGAGTGGTGGTACCGGCAGTTGCTTAGCAACTGATCGAGGAGCAGAGGGCCGAGTTCGCCAGAAAGGCAGAGGTTGAAGCCTATTTGAAACAGATAGAAGTTATTGAAGCCCCATGGACTCAGACTGGCGCAACAATAATTCTACCTACTGCGATTGCTACTAAGACTGAAGCATCAGTCCAACCCAAGATAAAGAAGAGGACCACCAAGAAACCAAGGACTGAAGGACCCACGAAGGCTGAGCAAGTTGCTGAGGAGGCTAAGCTGACAGCTCGTGAAGAAGCCTATAAGAAGATGCAGGCTGAGGCTAATACTATACAAGGTGACATGGCCAATATTCTAAGAAGGTCTCTGAAAGGC
The DNA here is from genome assembly GCA_026898455.1 of Plectranthus barbatus. Classification (NCBI taxonomy): domain Eukaryota; kingdom Viridiplantae; phylum Streptophyta; class Magnoliopsida; order Lamiales; family Lamiaceae; genus Plectranthus; species Plectranthus barbatus. The sequence continues at coordinate 43,598 of JAPKLW010000809.1, read as the reverse complement.
AAAGGCCCTGTAGGTGAGATTGATGACACATTCATTGCAGGATTTGTTGACAGCAGGAAGAAAATCATCAAGGATATTCATCCCGACCAATCAGATATTCTTACCGATGAAGCCTTCAATAGATTTTTGGCTTGGGTTACTCAAAAGAGTGCCGAGGAGGATGTACTGGTCTTTGTTGATCAATACAAGGGTGACGAACAGGTGGCTGTGCAAGGGGATGCCGACCTTGCTCAGACTGGTGGAGAGAAGACAAGCTGGCAGTCGCGCAAGGGGAGACTGACCATGTTGGAATTAAAAAGGAGATGCGGGCGACCACCCCGGCAAAACTGGCGGATGCTGTGAAGGAGAAGGAGCTGGTGGTTGTTCCTGTAGTGCAAGGGGTTACGGGAACATCTAGAGTTGAGCCAACTAATCTTTTATCCAAATTTGCTCAATCTGTGCAGGATACAACGAGCTCAGTAGTCCAGGGAGAAGCCATCATCTCTACTTAGGGAAAGACTCTTATTGTGTATCCCCGAAGAGGAAAAGGAGGCCCTCACAGACATTGAGGACCTTGATGACTATCAGGAGAATAGGGAGAAGTTCCTCGCAAGGGTCAAAGTTATACGTCCTTGGGAATCTTGTTTATTACCCTTCGATCGGACTCGAGTTGAGCTTTGATATTATTCTAGTCCTTTTTTGTTGCTCTTCTTGGATGCGATAATAAGCTTTTGGTTTTGATATAACTCCATCTCACTATTGCATGTATTTTTACCATGCACCAAATTAAAATTGAGGATGGAAAATGAAAACTAATGCTTAGGTACTTCAATATACAACCAAAACAAAAAAGAATAAAGTGGTCGTATAGAGACAAAATGTTTCTAATTACTGTTAGCCATAGATGTAGACATTGTCTATGTCCCATTCAAGTTCTTCTATAAAAGAATACTCCCATTTATAAAGTTACTTTTTATGAGAGAGCAATAAATCATGAATTCGGAATCTTAAAAATGAAGTTATAAATGCTTTGACAAGTCTAGTACAAGAAGCACCAGTGGTCTAGTGGTAGAATAGTACCCTGCCACGGTACAGACCCGGGTTCGATTCCCGGCTGGTGCATGTTTGAGTTGCCATGAAGATTTCGCTGCGACTAACGTTAAGGTCTTGGGTCACCTTCTTTGCCCGATTATGGGCTATTCAAGTTCGCATCTGAGCTCCTCATTTTTTAATTTTTTTCCTGAGATCTATTTATTTATCGTGTACCGTAAATTTTTTGTATCAAATTTTCATATTTTCTGTTCTTTTGGTATATCGTTATTGTATAAAAAATTTTCAATGTACATTTACTTTTACCCTACTAATATGAAGTGAAGAGGAAGATATGGTTTTATTTTTTTCATTTATTATTTTAAAATGAAACTAAAGGTAAATAATAATTAAAAAACAATTTTGTATTTTCAGTAAGATATGATACTTACTTAAAATTCGGTGTGATATTAATAATATTTCGGTATTTTCTTTTCTCACCCTTGAACAAATGTCTATAAACTATAATTTTGTGGCGCAACGCTCTTAATATATTTTTAATTATGTAAATATTAATTTCAATCCCAATCTTGGAGCTTATTTCAAAATTTATTATAATTTTAAAATATAATAATTTAAATTTTAGAAAACACAAAGAACCTATGTATTTTTCTTTAAATGATAGATATGAGATAATAACTAAACTATTTACATTTTAAGAAAAATATCCCAATCTATTGTTGTTATTTAAAAATATTCTATTTTTACCTCCATTTATTATTTATACCAAAATATGTTAATACCATTAATTATTGATATCTCAAAGGTTAAATGCCTTTGATATCCCGTGTGATAAATCAAAATATGATAATATCCTGATCTATTGACATTTTCGAGAAAATATCCCAATATATTACTGTTAGTTAATAATACTCCAATCTTTAATTTTGTTTATGAATTATACCAAAATGAATTAATATCGACAAGTCTGTTTGATTGTTGAAATATTATTAACTCACACAAATATCCAAAAAATGTCAATAATTTAAGGTATTATCTCCCATTTACCATTTCTAAATTTATAAACAGGCTAAAAAATCCATGCGTCAAAATAAACTAATGCAAAATGCACGTGCGTTTAGATCTCAATCCCTTTTGTTATATTCATATCATAATATATAAAAAAATCATCAAACGAAATAAGTTATACAAATATACTATAATTGAAGGAGATTATTGAATTTGCCAATTTTATACTTCCTCAGTCCCACTTCAATTGTCTCTATTTTTTTTCGTACGTCTCATTTAATTATCCTATTTCTTAAAATAGAAAGTTAATACAGATTCATTAATAAAATACTAATTTCCTCTATCTCTACTTTCATTAATTATTGTGTCAAATCCCAATAGGGCAATTTCCATGGAACGGAGGTAGTACTTTCGAGAGTGTATGCATTTTATACCCCTATATTCAATCACGTTACCGACAAAATTATGGGAAAAAATACACTTACAAAATAGAGACTTATTAATAAATTACTCCCTCCGCTATATTAGTCTTATTTTCTATTTTCATCTGTTCTATTATATTACTATATTAGTCTCATTTTTTAAAATGAAAAAAATTATCTCACATTAATATAATTAATCATATCCGGTAAAAATAAAATTAATGTAATAAATCGGAAAGAGTATTAACTAACACTAACATGAAATAGTACTTTTGTGTCCGACGGTGAAAATCGTGAGACATATCCTATTTTGATAGGAGTGCATTTGCCTATAATTAGGATCAATATCAATTCATCCAAAACGAAATATACTTAAATATCTCATATATATATATATATTTTATTTTTTTTAAAAAAAAAACTAATGTTTCAATGGAAACTTACCCTAATTTATTAGCATAAATAATAGGAAACGAAAATAGGGAATATTTCACGTTCAACTTAAAGTAATATATTTATTAAACGACACATAAAACTGAACGTGCTTACCTACTGATTGGATGCACGTCTGCATGTCCCACGCACTTTCTTTTACAAATATATTTTACAGTACTTTTGTTTAAAGATAATGAGTTTTTAATAAACGAAAATGAAAATGAGAAGGGTGATTCTAAACACAACCATTTTTTTACTTCATACAGCCCTTTAAAAAAAATAAAATATAAACTTCCAATTTTATCCTTAATGTTTTTATTAAAAAATTGATATTCAAATATAATCCTATAAAATAAAAATCCTCCTTAAATAAAACCCCATAAGATTTCTTCCCAAAATTAAAACCTAGTTTTGCTTCTACCATTCAAAAGCCCCGTAAGATATCTTCCCAAAATTAAAACCTAATTTTGTTTCAACCATTCAAGGCTCACAATTTAAAAGATTAGTATTTTCTCGCCATTTTCATATAATTTTGTGTGCAGAGCTGTTGAGTGGCAAGCAAGAAAATAAGTTTTACCGGCTTCCCTTTCATTACTTTTTTTTTTTCTTTCAAGACGATAGAACCGCATCTGCATTAGTTGAAGTGGTGGAAGGCTCCTGAGTAAAAACCAGGCAATTAAAATTGTTGAAGCATTAAAAGGCATTCATATGTTAACGCTTTTCTCTATTAAAAAAAATGGACCCATGGAAAATTGATCTAGAGGGCTCTGGGGCTATTCATCATTGAAAGGTATTTCTCGTTGGATGTATGAACAAAAAAAAAAAAGATCCATGGAAAATTGATCAAGGGGGCTTTGGGGTTTTTCATCCTTGAAAGGTGTTCCTCCATGAATGAATGAACAAAAACGTACACACAAACAAACTCTGCTAAATTTGGTAGATTATACAACCACCGAATGGATGCATGATGTAGAAGTAATTGAGACGGTAAAGGCAAACTTATGTTACAAGGGTTTTATTTTAGTGTATTATATATTTAAATATTAATTTTTTTAATTAAAATTTTAAATTTAATGTATAAGGATAAAATTGGAATATTAAATTTTATTTTTTTAAAGGGGCTGTAGGGAGAAAAAACATGGCTGTGTTTAGAATCACCCAAATGAGAATTTATGTATATAATTACATCAATATGTAAGCTTAAAAAATTAAATTAATATGTATTATTTCCAACAAACATATAGTATTCTACCATGATATAAATTATTTCAGAGAATTCTCTTCAAAATACAAAGTTTATAATACGAAACCTCTAGAACTGTAAATTGATATTTCTATAGTTTAAAAAAAAAAAAATTGTTTCTATTTTTCTCACCGATGATTGTGAATATTCTCTGTCTTAGCATCCAATTGTTGGAAAAAGAAAAAAGAAAAAAAAATAAAATGAAAATGAATATTGTAAATATGAGTAAAAATTCCTACTTAAGTCCTGCCTAGGCGGTATTTAGTCGAATCGAATATTCTAAAATTCTCATGTCGTGTCGATTTGACGAGTAAACAACATTTAAGCACTGCTTAGGCCGTTTAATCGCCTAGGCACAAATATAAGTGACCGATTAAACAGCCTATGTGTTGTATAATCGATTCAGCCGGTCTAATTTTTATATTTTTAAAAAAATTAATCAAAATTTATATAATTTTAATTTTTATATATTAATATAAATATTAATTTTTATATGATTTTTACAACCTTAAATGAGTTACCATCAAGATTCGTGTGAAACTAAAATACTACTCCCTCCGTCCCATATGAATTGTCCACTTTGTTTTTGGCACAATAACCAATGCGAATAGAGATAGAGGAAATTAGTATTTTATTAGTGAGTGGGTATTATTTTTCCATTTTAAGTAAGTGGACAATTAAATGGGACGAACAAAAAAGGAAAGGTGGACAATTGAAGTGGGACGGAGGGAGTAGTATTTTCGTGCAAGTGACAAACTATTGCACCCATCTTCCCTCTTTAGCCTTAACCAACCCAGGTACAATTCAGCATGCGCCGTGTACAACTGTTGAATGCATAGTGACCCACAACTGGTAGGTAGGTGGGCCCCCGGGTAATAAGAGCGAGTCCTTCGGATCCGGGGTATATAAATACCGGCACCTTCATTTATAACAGCTTGCATTTCGCCTTCGCTGCTTCTTTATTCCTCAATATTCATATCCAGATCTCCACCTTTTGTATTCCAAACAGGTACGCAAAATCCTTCATTTCCTATTGCTATACTACGTCAGATTTGGAAAGCGTGTGTTGTCGTTGTTGTTTAGATCTGGTTTTTCGTTTTTCACAAATTTGCAAATGTGGTTTAATGTCAGCATTCTCTTCTCTATTTTCGTTTTGGGGAACCGTTGAGTTTACAATATCGTAGAACTTGTACAGTGTGACGAAGGATCTTTGTGAAATTTTATCAGTTAAGGATCTGCATTTTCTGTTCATGATTTTTAATCGAATGAATGGTTTTTGATGCATTATCTTACGGAATACTCTTAGCGACCGTGCAGATGGCATCATATATTGTGGCTTTCTAGATCTGTTGCTTCCGTCTTTCAGTTATTTTGATTATTAATTTTTTTTTCCTATTTGATTGTACATGCTATGAAGAATCATTAAATAACGTTTAATTGAAGATTCCTTAAAGTCTCCACGTTTTAAATGTGGGAAATGGCTCTTGTTATCGAGCTGTTTCACAGTGTAGCAATGCTTAGTTTTGGAAGTCACGAGTCTCTTTGCTTGTGTTGCAAATTTGCTTAAATTTGTGTGGCATGTACATGCAATGGTGATTGGCTCTTCTTTCTATAACATAATTACTTGCAGTTTACATGCATTTTATGATAAGTGTAACCTCAACGAAGAAAGCTTGTCCTTTTGTGTGTAGGACTAACGCATCCTTGCACATCTTTTACAGACATTATGGATAGCTTCCTGTTTACCTCAGAGTCGGTTAATGAAGGACACCCTGACAAGCTCTGCGACCAAGTCTCAGATGCGATTCTTGATGCCTGCCTAGAGCAGGACCCAGAGAGCAAAGTTGCTTGTGAAACTTGCACGAAGACTAATATGGTCATGGTCTTTGGTGAGATCACCACCAAGGCTAATGTGGACTATGAAAAGATAGTTCGAGATACATGCAGAGGGATTGGGTTCACATCACCAGATGTTGGCCTTGATGCTGACAATTGTAAGGTCCTTGTCAACATTGAACAACAGAGCCCTGATATTGCTCAGGGAGTTCATGGTCATCTCAGCAAGAAACCCGAAGAAATTGGAGCTGGTGACCAAGGGCACATGTTTGGCTATGCCACTGATGAAACTCCAGAGCTGATGCCTCTTACTCATGTCCTTGCCACCAAGCTTGGGGCCAAGCTCACTGAAGTGAGGAAGAACAAGACTTGCGCATGGTTGAGACCCGATGGTAAGACACAAGTTACTGTCGAGTACGGAAATGAGGGAGGTGCCATGGTTCCTGTGAGAGTTCATACAGTCCTCATCTCTACTCAGCACGACGAGACTGTTTCCAATGACCAGATTGCAGCTGACTTGAAAGAGCATGTCATCAAGCCTGTGATTCCTGCTCAGTATCTCGATGACAAGACAATCTTCCACCTGAACCCATCCGGGCGTTTTGTGATTGGTGGTCCGCATGGAGATGCTGGTCTCACTGGCAGGAAAATCATCATCGACACATACGGTGGCTGGGGTGCTCATGGTGGAGGTGCCTTCTCCGGTAAGGATCCTACCAAGGTAGACAGGAGTGGCGCATATATTGTGAGGCAAGCAGCGAAGAGCGTTGTGGCTTCAGGACTCGCCCGTAGGTGCATTGTGCAAGTGTCTTATGCTATTGGCGTGGCAGAGCCACTTTCTGTATTCGTTGATACTTACAAGACAGGTAAGATCCCAGACAAGGATATTCTTGTACTTATCAAGGAGAACTTCGACTTCAGGCCGGGAATGATCGCCATCAACCTAGACTTGAAGAGAGGAGGAAACTTCAGGTACCAGAAGACTGCTGCTTATGGTCACTTTGGCCGTGATGATGCTGACTTCACATGGGAGACTGTCAAGGTCCTCAAGCCTAAAGCCTGAATCATCTCTCTCGCAGGCATATCAATAACAATCTTGGCATTTTTCAGGTTGCTGGATTAGTTTGAGAAAAATTAGAGAGCCTGCTGCTGTATTTGTTGAATTCATCCATCAATTATCCTTTGCATTTTATTTCCTCCAGTTGTTTTTCCTTTGCTCTTCTAACCTCTTTCCTCTGGCAATCTGCAGTGGCACCGAATATGTAATCTTCTTTTCGTGATTTCCAGCACATCAACTCTTTCCTTAGAAATTGGAAAAGTTGATGCTTGGTGATTATGATTCATTGTAACAATATATATGCCAACAACTTGAAGCTCTTCATACTCTCCATTTTTAAGACCTCTGTTTCTGTTGTCTGATTTTATTTTTTTAAAGAAGTTTTGCTATAAATTATGTAGTAATTTCATGTTTTGCAGCTTCATTATACATAATCTTTTATCAATAATGAGATCAGGAAATTCCATACAAATGTATGAAGTGAAGATGGAATCACAGTAATCAAGATATAACAGCAATTAGGAATATGAATTTCCAAACTGCAGTGTATATTAGAGGATCCAAATCCGTATATCAGTCATAATAGACTTCTGTCTCTCCTGCAACAGAACTTGTCAGGAAATATGAATAACAGGAATTTTAAAAAAAAGGGAATCACAAAACTTGTTGAATCTTATTTTGTTATTGAATTTGCATTTTTGAAGTAAGATGTGTTTTACAACTAAGTGCACATCTTGCTTCATGTATTGTGCCTTTCCACAATCTATTAATATATATATATATATATATAGGAGGGATCATGTAAAAAAAAATCTCACTGTAAGAAAAAAGAATGAATCATGTCCATCAGATCTAAAAAAATCAATGGTTAATATTTAATCAAGCAACAATTAAAATGCAATCAAGCAACAAAATAATCAAGCAACAACTAAAGCACAATCAAGAAAAATTGTAATCAAGCAACGACTTGAATGCAATCAAGCAATGCCGTGAATGCAATCAAGCATCTTTCTCACTTTCTCACGTTAAGATCTTTCTCACTGGATCCGCTCCCTATATATATATATATATATATATAGGGGAGTGATCATATGAGAACCATAGTTACGATGTGAAAATAAGAACAAATCTCGTCCATCCAAAATATGAAATCAACAACTGAGATTAAATTTCCTCCGTATTTCATTATTATATGTATTGACTTTCATTATTGTAAAATGAGGGGTAATTTTGTACTTAATGAATTCAAATCTTTTTAGAATCTTAATTTAAATCTTGCGATCTTTCTTTCCTTTGCGATTTGCGATTTGTGATCTTCATTCCTTCTGTGATTATATATCTTCTTCATTCATTCTCTCTGTGAAATTTGCTCGCCATCGTCTGCGTTCGTCGTCGTTTGTGTTCGTCATCGTCGTTGGCGAGTTATGGATCCTTTGAAAGGTAAGAATTGATAAATTTCATCTGTTACGTAATAGAATCAGTTGTTTTCTGATATGATGTTCGATCATTAGTTATCAGATTACGGTGATAGAATCAAAGATTCATTGTATGGGTTATTGATGATTTGTTTCCAGATTTTGAATTAGGTTTCGTAGATTGCTGTTTATGGTTTGGTGGTTTCACTCTTAATTGTCTAATTTGAATATGTGCATTATATATCGTTATGAATTGCATTATATATTTGTAGTACTTATGTTATATCTGAAAGAGTGATTATTACTTTATATACTTTTAAATTTGTTTTATATCTGCATTATATAATGTTATGGCTTGCATTATTGTTTTGTAATAGTTGCATTATATGTGAGTCAGTTATAATTAGTTTATGAAGGTTCTGTTCCGTTATGAGAATTCATTATATAGTGTAAATACATGCATTATGTATTGTTATGAATTGCATTATATATTTGTAGTACTTATGTTATATTTGAAAGAGTGATTATTAGTTTACGTACTTTCAAATTTTTTTTATATCTGCATTATATAATGTTATGACTTGCATTATTGTTTTGTAATAGTTGCATTATATGTGAGTCAATTATAATTAGTTTATGGAGGTTCTGTTCCATTATGAGAATTCATTATATAGTGTAAATACATGCATTATATAGTTATGAATCTTACATTATATGTTATAAGTTTCAAATTTAATTCATGTTTTTTTCTGTACAGATTCGTTTGTTCCAAAGTGTGATAACACAGCACCAAGCAGATGTAGAAGATAGGTGATGTGGTGTGCCTTGTTGGCAATGTGAGATTGTTGAGATCTTGGAGGCTCACCATCTCTCACAGACTAAGCATCCCTTGGCCAAAGCCTTCATTGACCTCAACTAGCTCTTTACATCAACTATGTATAAGATTGAGAGCTAACTATGTTGAGATTGATGATTGATGATAATTGAGGAGGTTCTGTCCCTTGTTTGTTCCACAACGGATTGTATTGCTATTATTGTATTGTTATTTGTCAACCCTCATTCTTGCAACTTGTGATGTTTCTAGAAGAGGTTCAATGAGTGATTGTAACTTGTTTTAATTCAGATTTAATTATAATTTTATTCGCACGCCACAATTTACGTTGCTTTTGCACATTTATTTTTAATTAATTAAAGAAGAAAAAACACATTGAAATTATATTAACATATTTTTTAAGTTCAACATATAATGATATATAATGATAATATTTGTAGTATATAATGATAGTCCATAAACTATATAATGCAGGTCTGCTTTGTTTGATGAAACCCACTGCTTTGAATTATTACATATGTTAATAATATTTGTGTATTCGTGTGAAATTAGAGGGATAATATATAATGATAGTATCTTCTCTATATAATGATAGTTTGTGAACTCTATAATGCATGTAAGTTGTATGTGTATTAAGAAGGTTATTCAAGGGCGAATTTTAATTATAGGCGAAAATACTAAATTGCCCTATAATGCAGGTTTTTGGGAAAACAATGCCCGCGTCTTTTTATTAAATCTGGATCGTTGATTGAGCGAGATCTACGACCGAAAATGGTTCTTATTTCTTATGGTAAGAGTAGTTCTCACTGGATCACATCCATATATATATATATATATATATAGGGGGCTGATCTGGTGAGAATAACCCTTATCATGAGAAATGAGAATAAATCTCGTCCATAGATTTGACAACATCAACGATCCAGATTATATAAGAGGTTTAACAAAAAACGCGGCATAATATCCTCATTTTACTTCATTGAAGGGCAACATAGTCATTACGAACGTACAGGGCGCAAAAGTTGTGTTTTGTTCATTTTATGTATTATATACTTCATTTTATCTTAGTTATACTTCATTTTATCTCAATTGCGAATCATTATAAAATAAATTCGATTCGAATTTTGATGTTACACGTGACATGCATTTTATCATAGCAGTTCTTCATTATATCTTAGTTATTCTTCATTTTATCTCAAATGTGATTCATTAAAAAATAAATTCGATGTGAATTTTGATGTTATACGTGACATGTATTTTATCTTAGTAGTTCTTCATTATATCTTAATCATTCTTCATTTTATCTCAATTATTGTTCATTATAAAATAAATTAAATAAAAATAAAATTAATTTTTCGAAAAAAATGATTTCAATTCTCTTCATTTTATCTCCTATATACATCATTAAACGAAAAAAAATCAAAATTTTAGAAACAGTTCTCTTCATTTTATCTCCTCTATACTTCATTAAATGGAAAAAATTAAATTAAATAAAAATAAAATCTATTTTTCGGAAAAATTATTTCAGTTCTCGTCATTTTATCTCCTATATACATCATTAAAAGAAAAAAAATCAAATTTTTAGAAACCGTTCTCTTCATTTTATCTTCTTTATATTTCATCAAATGGAAAAAATTAAATTAAATAAAAATAAAATCAATTTTTCAGAAAAATATGTTAAATTTATTTTATCTATTTAAAGCTTCATTAAATTAGAAAATTCAATTAAATAATAATAAAATTTAATTTAATTTTAGAGTATTGGATGACTCAACAAAGCAATTCAAATTTGATGAAAAATCGAAATTGAAAAGGAATTAGAAATCCAAATATGTAATAATGAAGTTCGCGGAGGATAAAATGAAAATGAAAATTATTTGAGGAAGATAACATCATGCTAAATAACAATAATACCCTTAAATATGTAATAATGAAGTTCGCGGAGGATAAAATGAAGACGGAAATTATTAAAGCATGACCGCAGATCTTGTGAAATCAAAGGCTGAGATTTATTCTCATTTCTTACATTAACATCTATTCTCATATGATCTAACCTCTATATATATATGTATATATATAGAGAGAGAGAGAGAGACTCGATCATGTAAAAAAAAATTCTCATATAAGAAAAAAGAATGAATCATGTCCATTAGATCTGAAAAATCAATGGTTTATATTGAAACAAGCAACAACTAAAACACAATCAAGCAACAAAATAATCAAGCAACAACTAAAACACAATCAAGCAACGACTTGAATATAATTAAGCAACCTCATGAACACAATCAAGCATCTTTCTCACTTTCTCACGTTAAGACCTTTCTCACCGGATCCACTCCCTATATATATATATATATATATATATATATTGGGATTTTGCTGGGCTTTGCTTTCGGGCCTAGTTTGCATTTTTGGAAATAAATTTGAGAATAGAGCCCACCCACCAATAATTCAATGGAAGCAAATATGGGAAAAATGGTAGGTGTAGGGGCACTAGCCCTCTAACAAATATGAATATTACGTCTTGCTCAACTGATTAACAACAAGGCAACAAACTTAACCATAATAGGAAATTATATTATAAAGTTTAATAGATTAGAGAATTAATTCTATTTTTTATAGAAAATTATATTTTATAATTCATTTCTATTCGAGAATTTTGTCCGACTCACCCTTAAGTGTCAAATGGTGTTGATAATGACATTGATGTATTTTTAAATAAAAATTTAATTTTTAATAATAACTTGGTTTTTTTAATTCTACTTCAATTATTAATGTTTTTTATTTATACACTTCTGCCTTTTTCAATAATAAATCTTGTTTTAATCAAAACATTATTATTTTAAATTTTTATTTACGTTTATATATATATATATATATATATATATATATATATATATATATTCAGTAAGATATTATTTAAAAATGAAAATAAATTAACTATCAAGTTATGATAAATAAAAAAGTTATTAAAAATATAATTATTATTTAAAAACATAAATGGCAAGTTAAAAAATAAAAATATTATTAATAAAAAATTACATTAATTATCAAATTAATTAGATACATTAGAAAAATAAAGAAATTTATTTAAAATATAAAAATGGCATGCAATGTCACATAACATTGTGAGACCATCTTTAGCAATAACCTTACACAACATAACCTAACAATACAATAATAATTTATCTCTCATCCACCTACACAACCCACAACCCAACTCAATTTCTACAATAATGACATTCACCCAACCTAAAATTTATTTTATTTTCATATTCATACTTTAATATAAATATATAATAATTATAATAAAAATATTACATACACTGTAAAAAGTTAATATTTGAATCAATAATAAAATATAAGCTACAAAAGTTGAAATATAAATTAAATACAAATACATGAATTACAAATTCAAAAACAAACTACAAAAGTGCAATTATAAGATATCAAAATGAAGAAATATTAGAAAAAATAAAAGTGTTGGTTGTGAATGAAAAAATAAAAGTGTTGGTTGATATAATTTTATTTAATTATTTATTTATAATATATAAAACTTGGTGTATTTATTTAAAAATTAGAGTATTCAATCACATGCTACCAAGTTGGTAGCATGAGATTGAGCAATCTGTAGATTGGATGAGGAAATGTCATGGCATTGTCATTATACATATCCATTTTTTTTATAATAAAAATGTATTTTGTCTTTATTGATGACCTTCATGGGAATGTCATTGCTAGATTCAGTCTGAGTGCTATATTTGTACCTGCTTAACGGTGGGTCAACTATAAAAGACAAAATTCTCTAACAAAAATAAAGTGTGAGACATAATTTCCTAAACTAAAAAAATTGGAATAAAATTCTCTAATATATGTATTAAACATTGGGATATATTTCCCTATTTAACCTCAACCTTATATCCAACTTGAACTTCCATTCATAAATCAATTAGTGGATCACACTAATTTCTCAATTCTGGTTTAAATGTCAAGATGCTCTTCTCTTATTACCTTTACAAAAAGTCTTAATCCATACAATTAATTGTGTCTTTTCCGATCTAAATTTTTCCCTTTTTCTTTTCAATAATATCGCCTTCAGGAAAGGCCACAATAGTCATATTAATTATGTCTCTTGCATAATATGTCGACAGAAATTACTTGACATATTCATATAAATTTAATGTCTTATAGTAGGAACATTTGTTGGGGGAAATTAATACAACCAAATCAAACCGTAGATTTTGGACAATTTCGAGTTGAGAAAAAAACTGATTCGGGAAAAAATAGAAACTGAAATTGATTTCGAATTGGTTCGGTTTTAGAAAAAGCTTTTAAGTTCAATTTAAACCGAATCGATCCAAAACTTTTTATTAAATTAATGGAGAATTATCGATTCAGGACCCAAAAGATATTTAAATTATCAATTCAGAATCCTAAAGATCAAATAATTCTCAATCTAGGACCTGATATTGAGGTCCTGGATTGAGAATTGTATGATCTTTCCAGTCCTAGATTGAGAATCTTTGTGATCTTTCAAATCCTAAATTGACAATAAATCTTTCAGGTCCTGAATCGATAATTAAACTATCTTTCGGATCCTGAATCGATAAAACTCCTAAATTAATTTATATTTATATTTTAATTATATATTCATAATATTAAATTTGCATTATAGTGGCAACCATTTTTTAAATGTGATATAAGACCAAATCTGGTGCATTGATTTTTTAAATTAATGATTCAGATAAAATAATTTTAATTTAAAAATTCGCTGCAGTAATAAGACAAAGAAGTTGCATTATTTGAATTTCTTGGTCATTTTGGCATCATAAGCATATTTGCACGATTTTTCTTTCCTAAATTCGTGGGATTTAATTGCTAGAATATTGTATTTCAAAATTAACTTTTATTTCCTTCCTAATTTTGTGGGATTTGATCCCTAAATTATCAACATCTCAAAATTAATTTATTTTTCTTCATTAATTTCGAATTTTAAGCAAGATTTTACAATTTATTTTAAAAAACCTTTTAATTTCAAACGTCACTATCCCTAATTTTCAGGAATTTCAATTTTGTTTTACATCCAAAGTTGCATTATTTATAAAAGGGTTAATTGCAATTTAATTCCCAACGTTTGCTCATTTTTGCAAAAATAACCTAACATTTATATAATTACAGTTTAATTCCTAACGTTTGTCTATTTTTGCAAATTAATTCCTAAGGTTCCAAACAGGCAATTTAATTCCTAATGTTTGTTCATTTTAGCAATTTAACGCCCAACATATACAAGGTATGCATTTTAATTCTCATATTTTAAAAGTTGTGTTTTATTCCCTAATTTATATTAAATTATATTTTAACAACTAAAGTTTATCCATTTTGCAATTTAATTAAAAAATAACCTAACATTTATAAAATTATATTTTAACTCCTAATTTTTATTTTTATTTTTTGCAGAAAAAAATATTTCATAAATTATGTTCATTTTTATATAAAATTACATTATAAGTTAATGTTTCAATTTTTTTAATTTAATTCCAACATTAATCTATTTATGAAAAATAATGGATGCCTTTTTTTTGAAAAAAAACTAATATTAATAATTTTATATTTAGATTTTTAATATTTATGAGTTGAATTATAAAAAATAAACATTAATTAGAAATTAATTTTAAAATTGAACAAATTTTAAGAACTAATAATTTTTTCAAGAAATTAAGAAAATATATTAGGAATGTATGTAAGGTGTTTGGTTATTTTTTAATTAAAATTAAAAAAAATAGATAGTTTTTAGTATTTAAAAATGTAATTTAATAAATTCTATGAATTAAAATGAAAATTTGTAATGTTGGGAATTAAATTGCGAAAATGGAGTAAGGATAGGAATTGAATTGCATGTTTTCAAATGTTAGGAATTAATTTGCAAAAATAGACAAATGTAAGGAATTAATTTGCAATTATGTAAATGTTAGGTTATTTTTGCAAAAATGAGCAAACGTTGGGAATTAAATTGCAATTAGCCCTTTATAAAAACTAGTTGCATTACATAAATTAATTTGTTGCAATATCTTAAAACATGACACGCGATTATAATACATAATATTATACTACAATTAGTTACGTTAATCATAAAAAATAGTTGTATTAATGCAAGTATGAATACTTGTATGATGCATAATCGAAGACATATTTAATGAAACTTAATAGTATCAATTTTTTATTGTTAAATTCAAAATTATAACAATATGTATACTTCGTCGAAAGTTGCATTATTAATCGAAAATATATGCACTGTATTAACTAATTCATTGCAATATCTTAAAATATACCAAATTTACATGGAGATAAGAAACAATCAGTTGTATGATGCAAATTTACAGGCTTAGTCAATGCAAGTTTATAGACTTAAACAGTGTAAGTTTACGGGCTAAACTGATGCAACTACATATATTTACATTCTCCAAAATTTTACACACAACTATAAAATAAAAACTACTCCCTCCGTCCCATTAGATTAGTCCATTTTGGTTTTGGCACAAAAACCAATGTTTGTGAGTGTAGTGAAATTAATATTTTATTGATATGAGGAGATTTTTTCTATTTTAGGAAAGTGGACTAATCTAGTGGGATAAACGAAAATGAAAATATGGACTAATCTGGTGGGACAGAGGGAGTAATATATTGCAAGTTTACAGGCTTAATAAATGCAAGTTTAATGGTTTAATCAATGCACGTTTACAGGCTTAATTATTGCAACTACGCAGTTAAGATATACTGCTTCTTCTTTGAACTTGATAGATGAATATTGAATCCAATAATTTTTGCATATTCTCTATAAAATTCAACCTCATCATCTAAACGCCGAAAAATGTATCCATTGAATTGTTTCAATGAGCTTTGAACAGTTGAAGTATCAATAACTACGAAAAATAAAAACTTAAATCAAAACACGTGAATATATGCAACTGTACAGGCTTAACATATGCAACTTTAACTGTAAATTACTGCAACTATATATAATTATAAATTTTCAAATTTAATTTATTACGTGATGCATGTTCATATGGCTATGACAGACAAAAGTTTGAAAAAACCATCTCAAATAAAACTGAAACGTGTAATAATTAGTAGATGAAAAAAATATATTCATCAACTATGTTCATGTTTAAAACGAATACGATTTCACGTGAAGATGAAAAATACTAATTGAAATTTGAGATGAGAGGACGGAAAGTCAACCCTTTAACCATTATTGTCAATCCATGAATTTGGTCAGTCCCGTTTCACGGGTACCTGCTAAACCGCTTCTCCTTCAGGCATGTTTTCATCTTGATCTCCGGCTACGCACGCAGGACGTGGTATTAATTTCATCAAGAAAGACACAAAAATAAAAATGACGGGTCTATGAATTTGAGCACGAAATTGTGGCATAATTAACTGAGGGATATTTGTTTGATTCATCATATATGATTGTTGTTGTTTTGTAAATACATATGATAATTGTTGGTCCCGAAATTAGAGTGCGTAATTAATATGCAGTGGAAGGAAAATATGAATTGCACTTGTTCTTCTAAACTGACAATAACTTAGTTTAGGGTATTGAAAAGTCGTTAAGCTTAAGTATGCCGTTAATAAGTAAGTTTCACAGGATATACACTTCAATACTTGGACAAGTATTGAAGGTTTGAAAGTCAGTTTTGCGAAACTAAATAAAGACAGAAACTTAAATGAAAGCAGTAAAGAACACATGATATTTTATAGTGGTTCGGATCTAAAAATCCTACATCCACTCTTCAGACACTTGGTCTGGATAATCACTAAGTAAAATACAAGCCTCCTTACGATCTATACACAGCCCATCGACACTCCGTCCTTCGGCTTGCTGTGGTCAGTCGCCTAGGAACTCTTTGTACGCTTAGCCTTTAGGTTGAAGTGAAAACGACACCCCGCAACCATCTTCCTGGTGGTTGGATGTTTGTTGTTCTTCCCATGAGAATCTGAATCCCAGAGTAGGAAACTGACTGCTATGAATATATCTTAGAAAAATATATTCACCAAAGGGTAGCTTAAGCTATAAAGCATCAGGCTCGTGCTAAGAGAGAGTAGCACGGAGTAACAAATTGAGTCAGGAACTCAAGTCTCGTGTATGGAAACACGGAAACTCAAAGAGTTTTAGCAGAGTGGTAGCTTAGTTATATGCTCTTTGTAGAGTGGAATTCGTAACCATTTAAGGCTGAGGGGCATACTTATTTATAGAGGAATCCTCGAGCATTTTGAATTTCTGCCCGTTAGACACATTAATCCAGTCGTTAGATTCATGGAAAATGTCGTTCAATCATAGCCCATACTATAGGTCTGCTATGCTGTGTCAGTGCGCTTTTCACTAACTTTGCGTCAGACTAAGTTTCAATCTGAGGAATCCAAGTTTGGATATCCTCGTACTGACTTTTACTTAGGCATGAAATATGCCAAAATCTGACCGAGCTTGGATGAATAGCTCGTGCTTTCAAGGTAGAGACTCTTATACCGACTTCCCATAGTCAGTATAGCCAGCTCTCATACTGACTTCCCATAGTCAGTATGGCAAACCCTCATACTGACTTCTCTTAGTCAGTATGTCAAACCCTATACTGAGTACCCAAACTTAATCTAGGTCAAGACCATACTTGGTGAAAATTAAGTTTCAAGTGCGTACACTTATTCAGTTCTCGGGCATTTTCTATGCTCGATCTTCAGCTACTAAATTCTATTACAACTCGATTGATCCTATGCAAGGATTATAATTTTAGAACTCTAGAAATTGAAAAATCGATTAAGATGACTTTTACAACCTTTAACTCACCAAAACACAAAAAATAAAAGAATGATTTTTCTAACAAAAATCCTAACAGTAATGCTCCAAGTGAAGAAGGAAGTCTTTGTAAAGACTTTTGATTTTTGTTGCTGTCGTCGATGTGAAAAAAAAGATATGAAATCATGAACGAGAGAAATATGGAACAGTTATGATAAGATTGAAAACTGCAAATATATAATTACCATAATACCCATTACTTAATTTTAAAATTTAAATATGATGTAAAAAATAAAGGTAAACCAATTAATCATATCCATTCAAATTCGAAAATCAAGAGCCAAGATTTAGTCTCATTTATCATCAACAAGGTGGTTCACATATGATTACAACTCTGGCTAATACTCATTACCCAATTTCTCACCTCTAAAAGCTAGTACCGCTAATCAAAATTTAAGGAAAAGTCCTTTCTCAATTTCACTTCAGTAATTTGTGGATGAACTTTCTAAGATTTTGTTTAATATTAATCAATTAATTTACTCTCACACATCTAAACATTTTTGAAGAAACTTGAAAACATTAACTCTTAATAAAAAATAAAGTATTTTCATCAGTGTACACAAAAAATAATCTTTTCCTAAATTTTAATTATGAGCATGCGCATAACAAATTATCCTCTGGGATCCCCTTGAAGTTACAATTTTAAGAAACCAAATTAAACCATCACTGTCCACCTAAAATGCCATAAAATAGACTTATAAACTGAGGTGAAAGGGATGGAAATATATATATTTTTTTTCTTAGATGAGTGAGAGGTTGTTTTGATAGATAGAAAAATCAAGGGCGCATAAAACATATTGATAGAGAAATGAAATCAAAAAATATATATTGTTAGCACAGCTGCCACCAATTCCCTATATTGTCGGTAGACATCCTTATTACTTCATCTCGTGGACTTGTCTCTTCACAATTTCATTTACCTCATCAATACATAAATAATATTATATGCATTATATTATGAGTTCTACTTTTATTGACCTATTCATAATATTTTTGTAAGTTGGTGGTGACATTTCCAAAAAAGAAATACTTATTTTCCCAATTTATAACTTCATTTTGAACCATTAACTGATTTGAGTTTGGATTTAAATATTGAAAAATCAGATATACTTTTCGAAGAATTGTAGGGATAATTGGGAAAATCTTGAGATTGGGGATGAGAGAGAGGGGGGAGAGAGAAAAGTATTAATTGCGCATGAGTCGTCCTTATTTAGGGCATTGTCCTTTTTGTGTGAAAAATTAATATTAGATCATAAAGACAAACAGTTTGTCTTCAACATTTAGGAAGCCTGAAAGTGAAGTGTCACTTGCCCTCCTACCTACGAAAATCTCCTAATTAATCATTTTAATAACTCAGAATTAATGTCGGTCCATCTCTTATCAAAACGTCTTATACTTGGATATCTTTGATTATACAGCCAAACGAGTTGATTAGCTATATATAATTATGAATAGCTCTAGTTAGAACAACTTAGACCAAATAATGGTGATAAATGAGGTGTAGTAAATGAAATAGTTGAGAATTCCCTTAATTCATAGGGTTCACCTCTATTTATAAATGTTAGGGAGTATGGGGTTGGTGTCTGGATCCATTGTATTTTTTATGATAGTGTCTTAATTATCTAGTCAATTCACATTTTGATGTTTCTATGCGGATTTTCTTTAATAATAGAATTC
Organism: Plectranthus barbatus; assembly: GCA_026898455.1. Lineage (NCBI taxonomy): Eukaryota > Viridiplantae > Streptophyta > Magnoliopsida > Lamiales > Lamiaceae > Plectranthus > Plectranthus barbatus. The sequence continues at coordinate 23,793 of JAPKLW010000809.1, read as the reverse complement.
CGTGATTCTCATATGTGCATTTTAGGTGATCCTTCAAGATGCTCCACATTAATCAAATAAAGTAGAGCTCACAATTTGTGCGTGTCAGATTGTTATCGTATCGATGTTTGTGTTTGAGCTTAACGAGTATGTGTTGTGTTCGTACTTATTATTATCATGTGCGTTCGTGTCGTATCAGCAATTTTTAGCCCTAAATGTAAAACTCACGATTTATGTGTATTATGTCGTTATCGTATCAGATGTTATTATGTTCGTGTTCGAAATTAATGAGTCGTGTCGTGTTCGTGCTCATTATTATCATGCAGGTTCATATTATGTTATCTGTCATATTAGAAATTGTCAGCCTTACTCCAAAGATTTCCTCGAGATGATTGTTCTTCGAGGAGCGACTTTAGTCTTTAGGGCCAATAGCTCTTGTTGGGCATATTGTTGGCCCTCTTGATCCAAATATCATAGACAATCGATGGAAAATACGAACAAAGAAGAGAAAAATATTGGTGAATTTTAGAGTTTTATTTCTTGTAAATAACTGTCACAAAACTCGATGAAAAATTGAATTAAATTCTACCCTCTAAACAATGAAAACAACTACCCCTATTTATATGTAAACTAGGACAGATAAACAAGAAAACAAGATAATTTAGGATAAATCTATATCTTCCTAATTGAATTCGATATCTTTCCAAACTTGATAAGGAAATCAAATCTTCTAAAATCAAGGAGTAAATCTTCAACATTCCCCCTTACTCCTTGAGTGGGTCGAGGTCTCTCACTCCGAGCAAATGTCACATCACTACCAACTTTGGTGTTGGTAAAGCCTTTGTTAGTGCGTCGGCTTTTTGCTTATCAGTTCAAACATGCTCCACCTTGATTTGATATGCTTCGACACATTCTCGAATGAAGTGATACTTCGTGCTGATGTGCTTGCTTCGACTATGGAAGATTGGATTCTTCATTAGTGCGAGTGCATACTAGTTGTCGACAAAGAGCTTCACTGTCTTCGATCTTGAACCAACCATTTCGAACAACAGTGCTTTCAGCCACATCGCTTGACATGTTGTCGCTGTTGCTGCCATGAACTATGCTTCGCACGTCGAAAGTGCAACAATATTTTTCTTCTACGAGTTCCACAAGACAAAACAGTCATTAATGTAGAATGTCATACCTCTTGTGCTCTTTCGATCATCTAGGTAACCTGCAAGATCACTGTCAGAATAAGCCACTATCTCTTCATCACCTCCTTCTCCTCTTCGAAAAACTAGTCCTAAGTGCAAAGTGCCTCGAAGGTATTGTAGCACTTGCTTCACTTTCGTGTGATGCAACTCCGTAGGCCTCTCTATAAATCTGTTGGCAACACAACTGCATAGGAAAGATCTAGCCTCGTGTGAAGAAGATAGCATGGACAACTGATGACTCTTCGATATTCTGGCTCATCGATAGGCTATCCTTCGAGATCTTTGTGGAGTTGACTCCTCGGCTCCATTGGTATTCTGGTAGAGTTACAATCAAGCATTCTGAACTGGGTCAGTACCTTCTTGGCATAAGTTGCCTTTTTCATCGAAATACCTCTCTTGAACTGAGTCACCTCGATCCCCAGGTCGTACGATCGCAATCCGAGATCACTCATCTCGAACTCCCCCATTATTTGCTTCTTAAAGACTCCAACCACTTTCAGATCTTCATCTATTACGATCAAATCATCCATGCAAACACCAACTATCTATCTAAAGTCAGAGCTACCTCTCATTTACACTGCTAGCTCTTGTGTACATCTTTGTGAGTTGTGACACCTATCAATTTCAGACTTTGTTTGAGCTTCAAATTCCAAGCTTGTCGCGTTTGATGAAGGTCATACAATGTCTTCATTAATTTCAACACTGTTGGGGGTCTGCAACAAGTGGCCCATCTAAAGGGTTAAAATGCGGCCCAATAATTGTTTTGCAAGAGGAAGCATCAGTCCGGCCCGAGTAAAGCGGTTCAAGAGAAAGACAATCCGCATGGAAGGGCGGTTCGACTAAACCAGTTCGCACAAAGTAGTTCGACTAAAGTAGTTTGATGAGCAAAGCTAAGATATCAGAAGGATCGGGCAAACTGCTCAAACGGTCAAAAGGAGCTATTCAATTATGAGGTGTTATGATCGTGGAGTCCCCGAAAACAACTAGAAATGTGTATCATAATAGCCGCGACAAACCATAAATAAATTAATGCTACTTGGCGAAAGTTTAGGAAACCGTAGATAATTCGTAAATCTCTATAAATATCTCTTGTAAGTCGATTTTTCGACATCTACGCTCACGTGTAAGAAATCATATTCTCTGTTTCAAACACTTGCTAAAAGCATTGTAAACTCTAATTTATCGAGGCGGTCAGCGAACTGGTCTACTGCCCGATGGCAACATTCTAAACTTCTATTTCAGCTTGGTTTGTAATTATTTCGAAACAATTGCTTTCTATTAATTCAATTTCTATTATTTTCACAATTATTTGTGCTAAAGTTCCAGGGGCCTCGAAATTAACCCTCAACAATTTGGTGCCCACCGTGGGGCTCCTGGAACAAAAGTTGCACTAACCTTTACTACAGGAGATGGCTGACGATGGAAAAAATGCCAACATCATCGAAGTTGATACCGAAAGGACCACTCCACCAACAGGGATAGGCAGGCGAGCTAATTCGGGCACGGGACGAGGAACTCCCACAGGAGCCAGGCTAGGGCGCCTGTCGACAGCAGGGCGCAGAGCCCCTCAGTCGCTAAACCGTGAGGAGACGGTGGTTGACCTCTACCAGTCTTTCAACATCACTCCACTCAGCGATCTGGCGTTCCCACCACCCCCCGCCTTCTATAGTCAGCCAGGTACAAGCCGTAAGGAGCACAACAGGAAGGATGGGGGCACAGATGGAGGAGATGTCTAGAAGGTACGAACTCCTTGATCGCGATAAACGTTGGCTACATCACCAGATCAACGCGCAACCGATTGTTGAAGAGCTGGGAAGTGCTAGTAGGTATCACCAAACCGTGACCCGATACCTAAAAGCAGAGTTTAACCAGGCCGATGGGGCTGGGGATGGGCTGGCGACCCGATGAACACCCAACGAAAATCATCAGGCACAAGCAAATCAGACAGTGGAGCCCATTCTGACCAACAACCCCGTGCTGACTCAAATAGAACGGCGATTTGAGCAGCGACTGAGCTATTTTGAATCCCTCATTGCCATAATTCCCGATCTCCCGCCACCAGAGAGGACGATCCCAAGGGAAAGCTACGCAGAGTCTTCATTCTCTCAGGAGATCGCAAAGGCCGAGCTACCGGCACCATTCACTCCACCAAGTTTTGTGCTCTATGATGGGACTAGCAACCCGAAGAATCATGTGGCAGTATACAAGCAGAAAATGTTTGCTATGGCAATTCTGAGTATGCAGTGAGAGGCGTGCATGTGCAAGAGCTTTCGATCCAGTCTTACCAGCCCCGCTCTTCAATGGTTCATCAATCTGCCCAGAAATTCCATTTTGACGTTCGCCAAGTTGCACCAGCTATTCCTACGCCAATATTCGAGCAGTCGGAGGCTCGATAAGCACCCCGGTGACTTGTACGCAGTGATTCAGAGGTCGGGCGAACCACTTAGATCATACTTGTCAAGGTTCAACAATGAGCTTGTAGCCGTACCAAACTGCCTAAACAGTACGACAGTGCAGGCTTTCACCAAGGGTCCGGATGTGGATTCGGACCCGTATCGTGAACTCTCCATTTATCCATGCCAGACTATGATTGACGCGCTCATTAGGGCATGGGCGCTGATCAAGTGAGAGAAGGGCAAGCCTTATAGAAAGGCGCGCCAAAGTAGCGGGAGACCGGCACCTAAAGAGGATCATCAACGCGAGTCCCGCGATAGGAGTCCCCCAAGGTCGCATTCGTACAACAGGCCACCGCAAATCCACAACCTGAGTCCATACGTGTTCGAGTACACTTTATCAATTGAGCCGGCAGATTTGGTCCACAAAGTACTCCGCTAGATGCCCGAAAAGGTGAGATGACCGCAGAAAATGAAGACGGATCCTTCCATGTGCGATGCCCAGAAGTTCTGTGACTTCCATAATGATCACGGGCACATCATGGCGGATTGCAGAGCATTGTGGTTGGAGGTGATCGAACTCCTCAAAAAGGGATTGCTAACTAAATTCTTGACAGATAAGGGAACCTCGAATCAGGAAAAGTAGCTTGAGCAGCCGCAAGGTAGCACGGGATCAGCGATAAAGTCACCAGTACCAGTTTGAACCATCAACTGCATCACTGACGGCTCAGAGATTAGCGGCGTAACCAGATCCGCCACCAAGAAATCCAGGAGACTGACCCTGGAGGAAGCCATAACACCCCGAAGAAATTTGATCCACACACCGATTGAATTCACAAACAACAAAGTGCCGGGGCTCGACCATCCAGATGATGATGCTCTGGTGATCTCCCTACTGCTCTCCGATTGCCTCGTCAAGAGAATTCTAGTTGATAACGGGAGTTCAACCAATATCCTGTTCCAACACGCCCTAAGAGAGATGAAGATTCCCGAGAAAAAAATAGTACGAAGCTAGACCCCCTAATTGGCTTCAATGGCAGATTCCAAATGACGCTTGGGACGGTAACCTTGTCGACCTACTGCGGGGGAATTCATCACGACGTCTCACTCATGGTGGTAGATGCGCCTACAATGCCCTACTGGGGCGACCCTGGCTTCACCAGCTTAAGGTGTTGTCCACTTATCATCAAGTCGTCAAATTCCTAATACCTAAGGGGATCCACACGATTAAGGGGGAGCCAAATGTCGCCAAGGAGTGCTACTACGCGAGCTTCAAGGCTGTTTGTTCACAACAACACCTCCCGAACAACTCGCATTTGCCACCGCCCGGAGAGTTCGATAAAACCAAAGAAGTGGGGTTCGATCTGGTTGATCCGAGCTAGAAGACCAACATCGGGAGCAGACTGAATCCCGAGCTCCGCGTACAGCTTATAAAGTTCCTAACCAGGGAACGTGCAGTATTTGCATGGTCCCACAAAGACATGATTGGAATCGACCGAGGGGTAATGACACATCGATTACAGGTCGACCCAAGCAAGAAACCTGTACAACAGCACAGGAGAAAGTTTGCCGCCGAAAAGAATGAAGCCATCAACAAAGAAATCCAGAAGTTGCATGAGATCGGCTCGGTAAGGGAAGTAAAATACCCGACCTGGCTAGCTAACATCGTGGTGAAAAAATTTGGAAGAATCGGGTGCGCGTGGACTACACTGACCTCAACCAAGCATGCCCGAAGGATCCCTATCCACTTCCGCATATCGATAGCATAGTCAATGCGACTGCTAAAAATGAACTACTCAGCTTCATGGACGCATTTTTTGGGTACAACCAGTTCCAGATGCATCCAGACGACCAAGAATAGATCGTGTTCATGACAAACAGAGGGATCTACTGCTAAAAGGTGATGCCATTTGGACTGAAGAATGCGGGATCAACCTACCAGCGGCTCGTGAACAAAATGTTCGAGCCACTCATCGGAAAGACCATGGAAGTCTACATCGACGACATGCTGGTCAAATCAGCCAAAACTATAGACCACGTGGAGCACTTTAAGCATGAATTCGACATCTTGAACAAGTACAACATGAAACTTAACCCAACGAAGTGCACGTTTGGTGTGGCGTCTGGAAAATTCTTAGGCTACATTGTGATCAATCGAGGCATAGAGGCGGACCCAACACAGATCAAAGCGGTCCAAGAGATAGCTCATCCCAGTAGTCCAAAAGAAGTTCAAAGGATTACTAGAAGACTCACAACACTCAACAGATTCATTTCCAGATACTCCAATAGGACTCACGGTTTTTTCCAAGTATTACGGAAATAAAAGCAATTCGAGTGGACCTACGAGTGTGTAAAACCCGAGCAGCTGAAGGAGTACCTGCAAACCCACCGCTGCTCTCCATGCCCGAGCAGAGGGAGACCCTGCTACTACATTTATCCGTGTTGGAGCACACTATTGGGGCAGTCCTGGTCCGGGAGTGCGTGGGGAAGCAGCATCCAGTCCACTACGCAAGTAAACCCCTCCTCGACGCAGGAACCAGGTACACGGCATTGGAAAAGCTTGCGCTAGCATTGGTGGTCGCCTCCTAGAAGAAAAGGCCCTACTTCGAAGCGCATCCCATCAAGGTAGTGACTTATTATCCACTTCGAACTGTATTCTCAAAGCCCTGCCTCTCAGGGAGATTGTTGAAGTGAGCGGTAGAGATTGGAGGATACAAACTCTAGTTTGAGCCTAGGACGACGATAAAATCTCAAGCACTCGCGGTCTTCATAGTGGAATTTTCTAGTAAACTTCAACAAGACGTAGAGAAAGAAGTGGCAAACCTGGAGACATGAGAGTCAACTAGAGAACCCTGGATACTATAGGTCGACAGAGCAAGTAACATGCTTGGGAATGGTGCGGGCATAAAGTTAAGAAGTCCCTGGGGGGAACAATTCGAGCGAGCCATCTGGCTCAATTTTGAGGCAACAAATAACGAGGAAAAATACTAAGCCCTACTAAGAGGGATGCAATTGGCAAGGGAATTTGGTGTCCATCGCCTACAAGTACAGCAACAAATAAATTTATAATAACCCGAAGGCTAGTCGAACCCACAGGGATTGTGCAACGAAGTCATTTCATGTACTGGACACAGTTTATCAATTCGTTGTTTAAGTGAACCAATTTTTAGAAGAGTTTTGTTTGTGAATTTAAAAATAACAATTGCAAGAAGTTAAAGAGTTTTGAAAACAATAAAGAGAAGCACAGATCCTAGGGCAGATATTCTTATCATCAACATGTAAATATCAATCAACTCAGCAATGGGGAAAATATAGATTTTTGTGGATTAAATTCCTTGGTCAGACAATTAAATCCTAGATTATTAATTAGTGACTATCTCCTCTCGGTCTCAAGAACACCAAATTAATCAATATCATAATTATCTAATTATTCCTATGTAGGTTTCTTCCTTTTGAGACAGAAAACAAACACAATTAATTCTCTCTTCCTATTAACAATCTTCACCTCTTGGTCCTTCGATTAATTAACTTTAAACCTAAATCTCGGTCCTTCTTTTGATCTAGATTATTAAATTAAATCAGAGAATTAAACCATGCCAAAGAGTTGATATCAATTAACATGCATCAGAGAAGAAATCATAACCCTAGAACCTGTTTAGGGTTCTAGCCACAAATCATGACTAGAATGAAAGAAAACATTAAATTAATTGACTTATAAATAAAGAGGAACCTTGAATGTCTTGTAAAAAACTCCAAAGCTCAATTATTCTAAGTGTAATAATGCATAAAAGTGAGATAATTTTCGTGCCTAAGAGTTCATATTTATAGAGGGGGGAAAAGACCTAATTTGAGTATTGGGTAAAAATAGCAAAAACTGCCAAAACAGGCCTAGAACAGCCTTTTCGGGCCTCCGTGTCGATCGACACAAATCCTGTCTCTCGACACAGAAATATCTGTCTGCGCAGTCTCACGGTTTTGGCCATAACTTTTGCTTCCGAACTCCGATTGACCCGATTCCAGTTGCGTTGGAAAGCTAATTCAAATATATTTCTATTTTCATGCTCCATTAGCTCAGATTCCACGTGTGGAAGAATTCGTGACTGTTCCTTTGAACATCATCTGCTTTTGATACGGGTTTCCAATGAATTTGGCCTAAAACCTGCAAAAATCACCCATCAAAGGCATAACACCCTCTAAATAGACTCATGCACAGAAATAAGTAAAAACATAACATAAAGCACTTGAAGCAATGGAGAAAAATATAGATAAGTGAGTATAATTATGAGCTTATCAGTCGACAGAGCAAGTAACATGCTTGGGAACGGTGCGGGCATAAAGTTAAGAAGTCCCTGGGGGGAACAATTCGAGCGAGCCATCTGGCTCAATTTTGAGGCAACAAATAACGAGGCAAAATACTAAACCCTAATAAGAGGGATGCAATTGGCAAGGGAATTTGGTGTCCATCGCCTACAAGTACAAGGTGACTCGGAGTTAGTAGTGTTGCAGTTAGACAACCAGTATCAGGTAAAAGAGCCGAGATTATTGAAATATCACGAGATGGCCCGGGCAATCAACGGTGAGTTTGAAGATATCGATATTAAGCACATAGCCATAGAAGAGAACACCGAAGCAGATGCGCTCGCAAATTTGGCATCTACAAGACAAGAAAAGCAGATCAGGCCTATCTTTATCACTTGGGCTGGAGAGCCTGTCGTGATGGAAAAAAATGAGTGAGGTACAAGAAATAGGCCAAGGAGGCTCATGGATCGAGCCTATATTTCGATTCATCAAAGAAGGCATCATTCCGGAGGACAAGGTAGAACTAGTTTGATTGGCGGGGATGGCAGTAAAGTACATTATCCACAATGACTGGATGTATCGACAGTCAATAGGAAGACCCCTCCTCAAGTGTGTGTCGCCCAGTGAAGTACAGATCGTCCTAATGGAAGTTCACAAAGGCGACTGCGGAAGCCACCAAGGGGCTCAGACCACTAGCACATAAAATTATATTAGCCTAGTTCTACTGGCCAACCCTAAGGAAGGATGCAAATGACGTTGGAAGTTGCAAAGCGTGCTAAAGATTCAAAATTACTTCGCAAAATCATCCAGAACCGCTCCATGCCACTATCTCATCATGGCCATTCATGACTTGGGGAATGGACATAGTGGGAAAACTTCCTAAAGGCACTGGGCAAAAGGAGTACCCACTTGTGGTGACCGATTATTTCATTAAGTGGGTCGAAGCAGAAGCATTTCACAACGTCAGGGAACCAGAAGTTATCAATTTTTTATGGACCCAAATCATGTGTAGATTTGGGGTGCCAAAAGAAATCAGGACCGACAACGGCACGCAGTTCACAGGAAGGAGAGTGCAAGGATTTTGTGACCAGTATACCATCAAGCTGGTATTCTCCACACCAAGGTATCCATAGTTGAATGTACATGTCGAATCATCTAACAAAACTATCATGGTCTTGATGAAGAAACAATTAGGGGCTCACAAATCAAAGTGGGTTGATGAGCTGCTAGGGGTATTATGGGTGTATCGAACCACTCCACGAACTGCAACTGGTAACTCACCATTTGCACTCGCCTATGGTGAGGAAGCTGTGATACAGATCGAGTAAAAGCAAGAAGCCCAAGGGTTGAGTCATGCAAAGAGATAGAAAATAGCGAAAAGCTCCTAAATAACCTAGAACTGATCGACGAGCAAAGAGATCAAGCCCTATTGAATATGGCCCAAAGAAGAATGCAGGTCGAGAAGTTCTATAACAAAAATCTTTGCCTCCGAACCTTCAAGGAAGGAGACTGGGTGCTTAGAAGAGTCTTCCAGAATACGAAAGACGAGTGCCGGGAAGCTCGCACCAATTTGGGAAGGCCCCTACAGTGATACCAGAGCAGTAGGATGGCAAACCTACCACCTAGAAGACTACGACGGAAGAGAAATTGAGAACAGCTGGAACGTTAAACATCTGAAGAAGTACTACTTCTAACAAAGAGATCGAACTCATTGATCTCACAAATACGCCTCTCTCACCTATCTTCTACTTCTTATTTTATTTATTCTTGAATTTTGAACCAATACTGACTTGAGCATTGGAGGGGCGATGCCGAGCCCACACTTGTCTTGTAGGTTAGACGAGATGTTTAAAGCAGTTTGAATGGCCAAGCGAGGTTTGGACCAGACCTGTACCCCAGATAACGATTCTCTTCCCTAACTCATTTTTAGTTCTCTATTCTTTCTCGCTTCAATTATTTGTTCTTTGTAAACAACTACTGACTTAAGCATCAGAGGGGCGATGCCCATCCTAACTTTGCTTTGATTGAATAGGTTATAGCTTGAAACTAAAAGCACATACATGCAGTGGAAGCACAGAAGAGAAAAATACTCGCTACTGTCAGAAAGGAAAGCAGGCATAAAAAGAAATAAAGAAAAGCCAAACTTGTTCGAATTACAAAAAGGTGCAAAAGCTTGTAAAATATCAAGGCAGGGAGAAGAGGAGCCCAAAGATCAGGAGGTAGTTTGCGAATCAAGCTTTGGCCCAAAGTCCGTCTCAACATTAGGTGTGGGGCCAGATGAGGAGTAGGTGGCCTGTGGACCGCCACCCTAGACGTTCTGCTCGGTCTGCTGTTGTTGATCCCCCGACTAATCCCCGGTTGGATGCTCCTATGGCCCGAAAAAGACCAATGGCTGCTCGTTGGACTACTCCTGGTTTGGATCCTCCGCCGAGACGTCCAAGACACAGAGGTCGAGATCTGGGAATCATTCAGCGATTCTGGCCCGGACCTCGCTTTCTATTTGCTCAGCATGTGTTCGCGAAACCAACAAACGTCACACATCAAAAGAGTAAAAGGCGAAGGAAGAGGAAATGATAAGAATAAATAACAGTGGAGTACCTCGTACGTTTTGGCAAAGTGAGAAGAGAGGATCAGAGACTCAAAATCGAGCCCCTCCCCTGACTTTAGGCGCTCGATTTGGTCCTCGAGCCCCATCAGCTCAGCTGTATAGGACTCCTTTTGAGTCCGCAAGCGAGCGTCCATGGATCGGATCTGATCCCCCCTCTTCTAGAGATCCCTACCAAGGAGGGCGATGTCGGTCGTCGCTTGGGCAAACTTCTGCTTGAAGTCGTCTGCCTCCTCTTTGTACGCTTTGGCCTCCGCCAGAGCCTTATCGGCCTTGACAGCCAAGGAGGCAACATTCCTCTCGGCCTCTTCCAATTTCTCCTCGAGCTCTTCGACCCATTTTTTCTGGCCTTGACCTCCTTCCTGAGCTGGAGAATCTCCTCGGAGCACTTGTCCCCGAATACGACGAGTTTGCGGTGGATCAAGTCTAACTCCACCGCATTCTATAGGACGTGAGAGGATTGTTAAAGGAAGAAATATACAAATGATGGAAAGTACCAAAGTGAAAACACCTACCTCTAGTTGCCGGTGCTCATAGCGAACCAGCCTGTTGAGTGAATCCACCCTTGTATTCGAAGGGGCAGTCGATCGCACGAGAGCCCTCTCCGGTTTCCCGTGTGATCTTTTAGCGGGTCCTGCTCATGGGAGCCATGGCGGCAGTGTTGCTCGAGACTCCCAGTCACCTTTTCCTTTTCTCTCTTGCCACCCCGTTGCGAGGTAGTCTCCGTGCGAGTTGGGGGCGGGAGGACTCCACCCGGTCCTGCTCCGATGGGGTCTTGAACGAAGGAGGAGGAGGTGGATGCAGATTGGAACCGACCTCCGTTTGAGGCCTCTTCGGAGGGTTCTCCTCTCGGCGCTTGGCTTCCACTTCACCTTGGGCCGTCTTATTCTCGTGAAGGGCCCGAACGACCTGCTCTGGTGGCACCGTGCGGCGGGTCATGTTATCCCATAATTCAACGAGTTGTCCTCACTGGTTGAGAAGGGTGCGGGCAGTAATAGCTCGGCCAAACTACAGCACGCACCACTCACAATTTGCGATGCTGATATCGTAGGCATGATCAACTCTAGCCTGCTCAGCTTCAGTCAACACCATTCGGTCGTGTCTTACAAAACAGAAGATAATGATCAGTAATCGAAGCAACTAAAACAAAATAGATGAGGAATAACAACCCACAAATCAGCGTCCCGCCGTGTCTGAGAAATTTGGGGTGGTCTGGGTCGAGCTTGAAGAAGAAGAAGAAGGTGGTCCACCACCCCAGGGAATTCGACAGGGGATCCTTCACCAACGATGATCTCCCTGTAGCCCAACGTGTGAAGTAGTAGTAGTGCTTATCCTTACACTGATTCATCCGATACATGTAGTGCCACTCTCTGACGGTCGGAAGGCCGAGGCCTAGGTCCATCCAAGCCAGGAACACCCTGACAAGGTGACACCAACTGTTCGGGGCGAGCTAGAAGGGTGAAATGTTGTAGGAAGCCAGCACCTCGCTAAAAAAGGGGTGAACGGGCAATCCGACTCCATTTTCCATTGTTGTTGTATAAAATGCCACGAACCCGACCGGAGGATCGAAGCATCTCCGGCTAGCCTTGGGAACGATGTAAACGATGGTATCGCAAGGCACCTATTTTGCCAAGGTTGTCATCGTGTCCTTTGTAACCCCTGAAACTGTGCGTAGGACTCGGTGGGTGCGCCTCCCATCGGGCAAGACCCAGTCGCCGACTACCTCGGGTTCTGGAAGAACCATGTCCCTTTCACGACCAGCATTGCTGGTCTCGTCACCCCCATTGTCCGATCCAGCTTGTGGATCATTTCGGAGAGCATTTTATCATCATCAGAGTTAGAAGATAACGAGGGTTCTTCGGTAGGATCTTCGATGATTTTCCTTTTACCGACCGACACAGGTCTCTCCGGTCCTGGAGGAGTAGACTCCAGTCGAGCCCGATAAAATCTATTGCATTGACATCTCTATTAGGAGAGTGGGTGAAAGGCAGTGTTGGATTGAACTCTCCCGAACCGGAGTTCTCACGGTTTTGAGAATCAGAATTGGAGGAAGACATTCTTAAAAAAAAAACGAAAGAGCCTAATGAAAAGAATGAAAAGGGAGGCGAACACCCGGTCAGCCCACGTGTAACTCGCACAGCCAAAACCCTAGTTCTAATCCTTTAGAGCTTCCAGGAACAGAAATTGAGAATCGAGATGGGTACAAAGAGGGAGAGACTACCTTTTCTTGTCGGGGGTGGAGAAGCCTGGAACGATCGTCAAAGAAGACACAGAACTGTCTGTCGGAAATCGCTGAGGGAGAGAGAATGCACTATTGGGAAAAGTGACAATCAAATCCCCAAAAACGACGGTTAAAAGGCTCGCGCCTGTTCAACTGCTCAAAATTGCCCCCTGTTTTCGTGATAATTACACAATTGCTATCCAATTTTGGCTGTAAATTCTAAAAGCAGTTCGACAAGTCAAAATCTTGCAAAAGAAGTTTGTTTATCCGAGCTAGTTGATCCTGCGAAGGTTGATTCCACCTCGATCAACACCTCTGACACCCCGAAGAGGTTATGAGCTTCACAAAAGACCCTAAAAAGGACCAAACGTCTCGCAGGGGCTAACCAGATGGCCAATAAACCAAAAAATGAGATAGAACACGAATTGTCTCTCCATAATGCCGTGGTTTTGGGCCTGCAGCCATGGCACTCGCTACAAATTCACAGGGTTGCACGGGTAAGAGGGATCACCCACAAAAGAATTGATCCCTCGTGCCAGGAGTTGCTCATAAGCACTTCAAATTATACCAAACTCCCATCCCCGAGGAGTTCGAAGGGCCAACATATGGGAATACATGCAACTCGCCTATAAAAATGGTAAACTAGCCTATAATTATTCGATTATTCGACTTATCGGACTCCCCAGAGAGCACCCTACAAAGTCGAAGGGGCAATTGTTGGGGGTCTGCAACAAGTGGCCCATCTAAAGGATTAAAATGCAGCCCAATAATTGTTTTGCAGGAGGAAGCAACACACCGGCCCGAGTAAAGCAGTTCAAGAGAAAGACAGTCCGCATGGAAGAGCAGTTCGACTAAACCAGTTCGCACAAAGCAGTTCAACTAAAGTATTTCGACCCAGTCGAAAAGCAGTTCGATGAGCAAAGCTAATTAGATATCGGAAGGATTGGGCGTACTGCTCAAACGATCAAAAAGAGCTATTCAATGATGAGGTGTTATGATCGCGGAGTCCTCGATAATGGCCAGAAATGTGCGTCATAATAGCTACAGCAAACCAGGAATTAATTAATGCTACCTGGCGGAAGTTTAGTAAACCGTAGATATTTCATAAATCTCTATAAATACCTCTTGTAAGTCAATTTTTCGACATCTACGCTCACATGAAAGAAATCATATTCTTTGTTTCAAACAATCTCGAAAAGCATTGTAAACTTTGGTTCATCGAGGCGGTCGGCGAACCGGTTCTAAACCTGTATTTCAGCTCGGTTGGTCATTATTTCGAAACATTTACTTTCTATTAATTCAATTTCTATTATTTTTACAATTATTTGTGCTAAAGCTCCTGGGGCCTCGAAATTCACCCTCCACAAACATCATGCGCTCTTTCTCTGTGACCTTGAACCCCTCTCGTTGAGTCACGTAAACCTTCTCTTCGAGCTCCCCATGCAAAAAGGCTGTCTTGACATAGAGATGATGTACTTGTCATCCTCAATTAGCCGCCAAACCAAGGATGACTCGAATTGTGTCTATTTGAGCAACTGGTGCGAAAGCTTCATCGAAGCAATGCCTTGTTGTTGCACATAGCTCTTTGCTACCAAACGAGCCTTGTGCTGGATTACTTATACACCTCAATTCTTCTTCAACCTGAATACCCAATTTAGCCCAATTGCCTTGTGTCCGACAGGTAGTAGTACGCGACCAAGTCTTCTTCTTCTCAATGGCTTTGATTTTTTTTTTATCATTGCTTCTTCCCATTTTGGATGTCTGGTTGCTTCATTGTAGCAAGACGGCTCGTCTGTCTCTACTAACAAAGCTTCCTCGAAGTTCTCATTGAGATCGACTCTAGGAGCTTCTGCCATAATTTCACTCCAGTGTCTAAATTGAATTGGCGCTTCATTATTCTCTAAGTGTCCTCCTGACCACGGTGTGGGTAGACCATTAATTTGATCTACTCTTTCAGAAATTGGTTCGAACTGTGGAATCCAGATAGTCTGCTCGTGTTCATCCGTAGCAACTAGCTCCTTTTTTGATTCTCTCTCGAATTGGGTCGTTCGAAAACCAACTTGCTCGTCATTAACCTCCTCGAACATTTTGCAGGGCTGGCCACCATCTTCAAAACAGACAATTATGTTAACTCTTTCGTCCAGCTCGAAGAACCTCCATCAGTCGTATGATTACTGGCTCCATTATGTAGAAACCAAACATCATCAAGTTTCTCGAGTTGCTTTGGATTCTCTTCTGAAACTGTCATAAGTAGAGATGGCTCGATATTATTAGTGTGGGCGAGGTGAGCTTCCTTGTTTTTTCTTGTTGCTTGATATTGTGCCGACTAGTGTCCTATCTCATTGCAATTGTAACACCGAATGTGACTTTTAATTGTAGGATCTCCTCAACCACCTTTCCCTCGACCTCAGCCTCGAGTTTTATCTCTACGATCGCAGTTGCCACCCTCTGTAGGAAGCCTTTTCGATTGAGAAGATGACGACTCCCTGTCGTCTCTTCTGGATCGTGCTTCCCACTCCGCATAAGTGAGAAGAACCCGATCTTCTTTTCTCCCTGCATCTGCACTCTTCTTGCGCGTGTGCTCCTCGAAAGCTTTGAGCCTTTCAATCGAATCTTCAAAGGCGAGCTCTTCAAGATTGAGGAATTGTTCAATGTTGGTCACCACACTGATGAACCTTTCTGGTACTGTGTCGAACAGCTTCTTCACTAGCGTCGAATTACTGAAGGTTCCTCCAAGGCTCGATTACACCACATACATTGTTGTGAGTCAACCTACATATTAATCGAGCGACTCACTGTCCTTCTTATACATCGAGTCGAGCTAACTCTTCAATATTTGTAACCTTGTGCTCTTCACTCGATCTGCCTCTACAAATCTCGTCTTAAGGTGATCCCAAACTTTCTTCGCCGTCTTCTTTCTAGCATCCTGCATGAGAAGATCTTCTGGAAGCGCCTGCAAGAACGATCTTGCTTTCTTGTCGAGCCGGGCGTCCACGTGCGCGCTCTCAACTGCTTCCGAGACTCCTTGATCTTCCATCATGGCTTGCACACGAATCACCCAATTGGTGTAGTTCGTGTGTGTCAACTGCGGCTACAAAAACGAGCCGCTCGACTGTTGTGCTCGTGCCGCATCTGTTGCTACCAAAGTCATGTTTTCCCAACGGATGATTTTTGGCATTCAACCTTTGGCTCTAGATACCACTTGTTGGCCCTCTTAGATCCAAAAATCATAAACAATCGATGGAAAACACAAAGAAATAAGAGAAAATATGGAGGAATTTTAGAGTTTTATTTCTTGAAACAACTTTTACAAAACTCTATGAAAAATCGAATTAAATTCTACTCTCTAAACAATAAAAACTGCTACCCCTAATTTTAAGAAAACTAGGACAGATAAACAAGAAAAATAAGATAATTTAAGATAAATTTATATTTTCCTAATTAAATTAAATTCCTTTCAAATTCGATAAAAAAATCAAATTTTCTTAAATCAAAAAATAAATCTTCAACACATACTATCTTTGCTTGGTCCGTTTATCCGGATCCGGGTATGAATCCTTTATTGACGTCATTTTCCACAACATTACCTATCACATATTTAAAGCGATTCTCTTTTTGTAGAAAACTGATTACAAATGTCACGTAACTTTAATTGAGTTCATTATGTTGTATTAATATGGATTTCAAATGTTCAAAATGTTTCCTTTCAAAAAAAAAAAAAATCAAAATCATGAATCTCTGAGTTAGTATATAATTTATATATACTCTCTCCGTCCCAAAACAATTGTCTTGTTTTCCTTTTTCGTCTGTCTCAAACAATTGTCTTCTTTCCTAAAATGGAAAGTTTATACACACTCACTAATAAAATATTAATTTCTTCTATCTCTACTCGCATTGGTATCTGTGCCATTTCCAAACAAGACAATTGTTATTGGGGTGTACATGGTTTGGTCCAAACCGGCCAAACCGAAATGATTTGGCCGGTTTGGCCGGTTTGGCCGGTGCGAAAATCGGCCGGCCGGACAGTAAGTTTCAAATCGTATTAATTGGTTTGGTCCACGGTTTGAGTAGAGAAACCGGCCGTTTGGACCGGACCGGACCGTTTATATTAATAATAAATATTTAAATTATATTTTATACTAAAAGCATAAATATAGTACATTTAGTATAGTGGTTCTATCTAGATTTTAGTTTTTAAGAGGTATGAGATCAAATTCTCTATGCAACATAATATAATTTTTATTTTTCTCATACATTTTTATTTATTTTTTAAAATCTAAAATAAAACCTAAACTGTCAAATATTTCAATCTCATTTTAATTCTTTTTCTAAATTTTATTTATTTTCTGAAATATAAAATAAATCTTAAATTATCCAATATTCCAATCTCACAATTTTTTTCAAATGTCTCTCTTTACCCTTATTGTCTTCTCTATTCTCTGGGCAAGCTTCATCGTTATCGTATCTTATTAATTTCACCATACTATTATTTTTTAGAATGTGATATGAACTATTATTTTTTTATGTCATTAATTGTTTGTTTTTATTAAGATTGTCTCGTACATTGGCGATGAGAGTCACTATTAGTTTTTTTTAATTTCTCAAATAAATTGTAGCTAAAAATATGAGATTTTTCTACGTTTTGACTTTGCTCGTTAACGTCGTATTTCAAACCGTTAAACCGGCCAAACCAAACCGTTTTATTTGGTTTGGTTTGGTTTGAAATATTAATTTGGCCGGTTTGGTTTGAGAATTTTTTAAACCGTATTATTTAGTTTGGTCCATACTTCAACCCTCAAACCGGCCAAACTGGACCGTGTACACCCCTAATTGTTATGGGACGGAGGTAATATATTATTTTGAGTGGAAAATTCCTGTCCTGCCCTTGGGAGTTCGAGGCATTAAATAGATCCCACGCTCTTCGCCGACACAGAGGAAGCCTCAATTCTCTTATTTTCCCACTTCCAAATAATCTCTAATACAAAAGTACTTACATATATAAATACAAAATATTACACAGTAACATATATAGTCTAGTCTTTTATCATCTTCATATGATAATTTAAAAAGAAGCTATATATTAATTATATATATTCGTTAAAAAAAAGTTTATTTTATTAGCAATTGGGGAAAAATTAAAATCATCTTGAATATGAATGTTCGATCAGTGGGCTATTACGCATAGGGGGCGGAACTCTTAAGAATTAAAGTTAGACAATCTTCATATAATTTGAATATTAAAAATTCCGATGCATTATTTAAAAATATGTTACATTATTTAGGTATAATAGTAAATTTGATACGCACGATTTTGTAATCACGTGAAGTATGAAGGACATCCTCCAAAATTGTATTTTCTCTCTCCTCTAAGATTTTTATAAAACTTTAAATAATCATAACTCACTCAATTTTAATTATTTTTTCAGGTATTATATATCAAATTAAAGATAATTTAATTATCAATCTAACGAAATCTCTATTGCCTATGATCAGAATATATGTATCCGTAGTAAAACTAAATAATGTAATAATTAAACTAAATAATGTAGCATAATATAAAGGATAATGTATCGGTATATTAAAAGTACTGTAACATTAATAAAGTAATAAATAGAATTAGATAATGCAAATCAATGAACATATATAATGCAACATAATATGAAGAATAATATAATGACATATTATGTTGCACAATTTATATTCACCACTCTAATTATCTAATTCTCCTTATTATTATCACAATATTACATTATCATTTGTATTGTGTTACATTATTTAGTTTTAGTTATCACATTATTTAATTTAACTATAATTATCTTACTCCGAACATATGCAATTGGGATTTCGTTTGAAAGACAATTAAATTATCTTTAATTTGATATATAATGTGCTATAAATGTTACATTATCTACGACAAATATGCTGCATTATTTGTTTACATTTTCAATATTATACCAACTGCATTATTTATTTACAATTTCAATATTATACCAAAACCTGAAGTCATATTTGAGAAATTAAATAAAAACACGATATAAAAAATAATGTAGTAGATAATGAATAAATAATGCATCAACTATCATATAAATAATGTAACATCTACCTGGTTAAACACTGCAACTCAAAATGAATGATGCAGCTTCAAACTTCCATGGATAACTTTTCTTGCAATTGTTATAGATGGAGATGTGCATCGCGGATGTAGTTTTAGCGGTTGAAGATGTACTTGTGTTAGGAACTAAGGCTTAGTTCACTTTTAATTTAATATTTTGATATGTCAAAATCCACTTTAGTCACTTTCTAGAGTTCTAAAACTATAATAATTGTATAGGATCAATCGAATTATAATAGAACTTAGTGACTGAAGACCGAACATAGAAAATGCTCGAGAGCTGAAGAAGTGTACGCACTTGAAACTTGGTTTTCACCAAATATGGCCTTGACCAAGACTGAGTTTGGGTACTCAGTATAAGGTTTTCCATATTGATTGAGAAAATTCAGTATGAGGGTTTTCCATACTGACTATGGGAAGTCAGTATGAGTGTTGGTCATACTGACTATGGGAAGTCTGTATAAGAGCCTCTACCTTGAAAGCACGAGCTATTCGAAGACATCAAAGCTCGGTCACACTTCAGCATATTCATGCCTAAGTAAAAGTGTACGAGGATATCCAAACTTGGATTCCTCAGACTGAAACTTAGTTTGACGCAAAGTTAGTGAATAGTCTACTGACACAACAAAGCAGACCTATAGTATGAGCTATGATTGGACGACATCCTCCATGAGTATAATGACTGAGTTTATGTGTCTTACGGGCAAAAATTTAAAATGCTCGAGGATTCCTCTATAAATTGGTCTGCCCCAACCTTAAATGGTTACGAATCCCACTCTACAAAGAGCATATATCTAAGCCATCTCTTTGATAAAACTCTCCGAGTTTCCTCAAGTTATTACTTCGTGCTACTCTCTTTTAGCAAGAGGCTGAAGCATTTTAGCTAAAGATATCCTTTGGTGAATATATATTTCCAAGATATATTCATAGCAATCAGTTTCCTACTCTTAGATTCTGATTCTCATAGGCTTCTGCCAATCACCTGAGTTATGGGAAAAATAGTAAACATCCAACCATCGAGAAGAAGGTTGTGGGGGTGCCGTCCTCACTTCAACCTGAGGACTAAGCGTAAAAGGAGTTCCTAGGCGAGTGACCACAACAGGCTGAAGGACGGAGTGCCGACGGGTTGCGTATATATAGATCATAAGGAGGCTTGTATCTTACTTAGTGATTTCTTCAGACCAAAGGTCTGAAGAGTGGATGTAGGATTTTTAGATCCGAACCACTATAAAATATCTTGTGTTCTTTACTGCTTTCATTTAAGTTTCTGTCTTTGTTTAGTTTCGCAAAGTGACTTTCAAAAAGTATTGAAGAGTATATATACTGTGAAACTTACTTAATAACGACAAGCCTAAGCTTAACCATTTTCAAGTACCCTAAACTAAATTCTATCGGTTTAGGAGAATAAGTGCAAGTTATATATTCTTACGTCCACTGTATATTATATACTCTGATTTTGAGATCAACAACTTGAAACCGAGATTGTGGATCAAATTCGTGCTCGGTCCACAATTCATGGGAAGATGGTAAGCTTCTTCATGTTTTTAGCAAGTGTATGTAAATGCACAACTCCTGGAGACTACTTCTATCAAGATCTACATCAAGTATTCAATCCGATGGATCTGATCAAGGAAGTATTGACATTGCTGAAGGTGAATAAAGAACACTGAAGTTGAATCCAGCCGCAGGGAAAGGTCTGGAACTGTGGTGCTTCCATCAAATCAATACAAAAAATAAAGAGATATTACTAATATTTTATTATATAATTACAATATTAACCTTAACAAATATCTTAATAATTAAAAGGAAGACCAAGTCAACATCTTGAAAACAAATCTGGTCCGCAAACTTAAAAAAATTAAAGGTTAAGATTTGGTCTCATATAGCATATGATAAGTGGGTAACATATATATATATATATATATATATAGAGGTTAGATCATATGAGAATAGATGTTAATGTAAGAAATGAGAATAAATCTCACCCTTTGATTTCACAAGATCTGCGGTCATGCTTTAATAATTTCCGTCTTCATTTTATCCTCCGCGAACTTCATTATTATATATTTAAGGGTATCATTGCCATTTAGCTTGATGGTATCTTTCTCAAATAATTTCTATTTTCATTTTATCCTCCGCGAACTTCATTATTACATATTTGGATTTCTAATTCCTTTTCAATTTCGATTTTGCATCAAATTTCAATTGCCTTGTTGAGTCATCCAATACTCTAAAATTAAATTAAATTTTATTATTACTTAATTGAATTTTCTAATTTAACGAAGTTTTAAATAGATAAAATAAATTTAACATATTTTTCTGAAAAATTGATTTTATTTTTATTTAATTTAATTTTTCCCATTTGATGAAATATAGAGAAGATAAAATGAAGAGAACTGTTTCTAAAAATTTGATTTTTTTTCTTTTAGTGATGTATATAGGAGATAAAATGACGAGAACTGAACTAATTTTTTCGAAAAATTGATTTTATTTTTATTTAATTTAATTTTTTCCATTTAATGAAGTATAGAAGAGATAAAATGAAGAGAACTGTTTCTAAAATTTTGATTTTTTTTGTTTTATGATGTATATAGGAGATAAAATTTAGAGAATTGAAATCATTTTTTTTGAAAAATTAATTTTATTTTTATTTAATTTATTTTATAATGAAGAATAATTGAGATAAAATGAGGAATGATTAAGATATAATGAAGAACTGCTAAGATAAAATACATGTCACGTATAACATCAATATTCACATCGAATTTATTTTATAATGAATCACATTTGAGATAAAATGAAGAATAACTAAGATATAATGAAAAACTGCTATGATAAAATGCATGTCACGTGTAACATCAAAATTCGAATAGAATTTTTTTTATAATGATTCGCAATTGAGATAAAATGAAGTATAACTAAGATAAAATGAAGTATATAATACATAAAATGAACAAAACACAACTTTTGCGCCTTGTACGTTCGTAATGACTATGTTGCCCTTCAATGAAGTAAAATGAGGATATTATGCCGCGTTTTTTGTTAAAGCTCTTATATAATCTGGATCGTTGATGTTGTCAAATCTATGGACGAGATTTATTCTCATTTCTCATGATAAAGGCTATTCTCACCAGATCAGCCCCCTATATATATATATATATATATATATATATATTTGATCATATGAAAATTGTTCTTAACGTGAGAATATGATAATAGATAATGAAGCAATTTAAGATAAAATGAACAAAACTGAAGATAAAAGTATACAATATTTTAAAAAAGTTAAAGTCTAAAAAGTACAATGAAGGAAATCGAAGATAAAATGAAGAAAATGAAAGATAAAATGAAAAGGAATTATAATGAAGTATTTTGATGTTAAAATGAAGTATACTGAGGATATAATGTAGCATTCTCATATTCTCACGTTAAAATAATTCTCACCGGATTAAGTCCATATATATATATATATGGATTGGATTCGGTGATAAAAATTTATCCCGTGATAAAATAATAAAGTCGCTTGATTGTATTTCATTGTTGTTTGATTGCGTTCTAATTGTTACTTGATTAAATATCAATCATTGATTTTATTGGATCTAATGGATGAGATTCATTCTTATTTTTAATATTCTTATTTATTATCATATGATCCCATCTCTCTCTCTCTCTCTCTATATATATATATATATATAGAGAGTTGCGTTCATTTCTGAACTAAATGTTGTGAATGAACAATGACCTTATATCCAGCCCTTGATTTATTTAATCTAACGCCTCACATAATGACACATGTAATTTTAATATTAATTTTTTATTTCATTAAGGATGTTATTGGTATTTTACAATACTTAAATTTTAGTAATTTTATTATTGTTGGTAACTGCCTATATTTATGCAATCTTTGTTGTGCACCATATCTTTTATTATGTATGCTTATTCGATTGAAATTCAATAACTTCCATTAATTATTTTCTCAGATCATCTTCTTTATTCTACATCGATTTCTTCTTTTTTGTTTTCCAGCGTTTTTTTATCGAACATAGTATGAATGACATATCAGGTATTTTTTTATTTTTGTCTTATACATGTTTATTACTTTATTGTCGTTTTTTTATGTAGAACTCATAATTTTTCGTTCAATAATATGTTTCGTTTTTTTTTCATCGATTTCTTTTTTACTATAATCGTTTATTATTCATAATCAACAAAGTTTGTACTTGTGAACATTTTTTTTGTATTGCTCGTCAGTTTTTTTTTGTATGCAAAATTGCATTAATGTATTTCATTTTTTAATTAAAACGTGAAATATGTTTTAGATTTCAGGGTATGCTTTTATGTAAGTAAGATGCAGTATTTTTCTTTCTTTAGTTTGTATCATTACTCTTTTTTATATTTATCATTGTATTGCTCAAAAATTCTAATAAAGTTATTTTTCTTTGTCTGGACAGATTATGCGGATTCTAGCATAAATTTTTCTCCAGGTATTATATATTTTAGAATTTTTTTAGTACTGCATATCTTTTGTGTCACTATGCGTTTTTTTTTTCTTTTTTTCTGAGAAATGTTTTTGTTTGTAGATCAGACTTCATATTTATATAAGTAAGTTAATATCATTAATATTCCTTTACATTTATCATTGTTCTTTTGATATGGTATTGTTAAATAAAAATACCCTTTTTACAATCAGTTTTTATGACTCTGTCGTAGTTGTACTAATAAATGATAAATGTATAATATAATATCTTGTTTTGTGATTTTTATATATGAATGTTTATCTTTAATTATAAATGTTAATTTTGTATTTTTATTTTGTTTCAGTTCTATTTACCCCTATCTGTGATGAGACACTAAAGCCTCGTGAAGGAAAATGTTTTAGGAGTCTAGATGAGGCCATGAAATTTTATGAAGACTATGCTACTAATGTTGGTTTTGATACTCGTATCTACGGGAGCAAGAATGTTGATAATATAGTTACATGGAGATAC